>JACCIB010000496.1:0-135821 GCA_018906965.1 Philotrypesis tridentata
GTGGTGCTAAAATAACTCGATCTATAGAATTGTATTTATTTATATCACTGTAGATTTTTGAACAAACATCATTTGTTTTCCAATTATCTGGAATTTTAAAAGAATTTATTTTACCATTTCCTAAATCTAATAAAAGTGATGAGAATTTTATATTTTCTGAACGTAAATTTTGCGTTAAATGAAAAATTTTAAAAGAAGGCCACAATGAGGAATATTTTATAGTTTCTTCAACAATAGCATTTTCGTAACTGTTTTTGACGACTGGAAGTATTTGTCGAAAATCACCTCCTAATATTATTAATTTACCTCCAAATGATTTATTATTATTACATATATCTTTAAGTGTTTTATCAACGATCTCTAATGCTTTTTTAGGAATCATTGATGCTTCATCCCAAATAATTACATCTGCTTCTCTTAATTTTCTCTTATCTGATGCAGATTTTAAACATGCAATTTCAATACATCTAAATCTAAAGGTAAACGGAATGCTCTATGACTTGTTACACCCATTGGTAGTAAGATAGATGCAATTCCTGTCCAAGCCATTGATACAATTTTTTTTTGTAATGATAAAAAGTAATAAATTAATGTCTTGTATAGGAATGTTTTTCCTGATCCTCCTGGACCGTCAATGAAAAACATAGTGTAACTGTTATTTGTAACATTTTCAAATATTAATTTTTGATCATTATTCAGTTTAGAATACATAGAATTAAAATGAACTTTGCTTTCTTGAACAACGTATAAATGTATATCATTTGATAAGTTAATAATATTTGGATCAGGTTCAGGTAAACCAAAATCTTTACAAGTCATTTCTTCAAGTGATAGAATATTATTTATAGAATTTAGTGCGTTTTGTTCTGGATCTTCTGAAAAATCTTCCATGAAATTTTTCCCAAATGATGTTACCTTGTATATTTTCTGATAAAAGAAACCATGCAAAGAATTTACGTAATTGGGAAGGTAACATGACAGTAATTGCTTCCTCAAATATCTTATAAATTTGAGAATCATGTTCGATTAAATCCATAGCTATTGCGGCTTCTTTGTAAGAATTGTAAGTTATATTTGCATAAGTTTTAAGATCTGAAAAACTGGTTGCACCTGTAACTCTATTTAGTATTAATTTTAAAAAGAATCGTTTCACTATCTTTTGGTGACACTATACGTAATCTTCCTATTGCTAATTTTCTTTTTCTTGTAATCGTTTTAACCCATGATTTAGTTTGTAAGTCAAATCGATAGTATCTGGGTATATTAACATATCTAATATTTCTAGCAAAATTGTCAATTTTATTTAAACTGAACCATGCTGTGAGAGTGGTAACCTCTATGCTTAGAAATTGCTTCAGTTTCTTTGTTTTCTTCAAAAACGATGTTTTGTTGATTTTCTGTATGAACAGCTAAAGGTATAACTGTACGATTTTCTACCGCATAAAGGATATTCTTGTAGTCGCCATGCTGCTTCCATAGGACTCAAGTATCTACCATTAACAAATTGTGTAATTTCGTCATATATCAAATGCTCTTTTTCTTCATCTACTTTCTTTAATTTACAATAAGCCAATCTCCCCCTTTATGAATATAGTCGAAAATATATTTTACACTTTGAATGGAATAGCAGTACTCTACATTTATATGACATTTATACTTTTCAGTAAAAATTTATTGTACGGTACAACCATTGAATTGTCAACAGGAATTTTTATATTACTATTTTTGTTACGATACACGTGATTTGCTGAAATGTTATTATCTCTTTTATATAATGGATAACCGCTTTTCTGAAAGATAGTTGTTGTCTGAAAGTTTTTAGGAAATTTGCTTTTACATTTTTTATTTTTGTCCATGCAAGTAGATTTTTCTGTGTGAGGACCGTGCAACATGTGCTTACTTACCAATTTACGTAATGTATCGTCTTCACTCGAATTTCTGCTGATATGTGTTTATCAATAGCTGCAGGTGTTAGCAATTTATCTTTAGGATGCAATGTTATGACTACATGCGCATGAGGTAAACCTTTTTTTGAAATTCAATTGTATAAATCCAAGCATAACTTCACCAAATAATTTATTTTTCGTAACATCATTTAAAAATAGAATTTAAATTTAGCAAAAAATAAACGGACTGTAATATTTGGAATGTCGTTGGGTGTAGTATTAGGTGGAAAATTTTTAAGAACTTGTTTCAAGTTCTTTCCATTTTGGATTACACGTTATTGTCATAAATATGTCAATTTTCGAATCAACACTTCTGCATATAGCCATGCATCCTGATAATGCTGTTGCATATATCTTGGACTACCAATGTATGTCGATGGTAAAATAAAAATATTTCCTATTCTCTCTTTATCAAAATTACTTGATATGTTTGATGCACTACGCATAACGTGATCAACTAAACCTTGATAACATTCAATCCTTAACTGTTTCTGATTGTTTCTAAAAAAATTCATTCTATTACTTTCAACCATTACATATGCATGTATAAAAAACTGTTGAGTTAATCTTCCACTATATAGAGGGGACTAAAATCTGAATTTGGTCTGTATGCTAATCTGTATGAATAATATTGTAACATTGTAAGCTTTTCCTGAAGAATTGGATTTTTTGTATAACCTATACTCCATCCTAAATCACCATTTGGAAATAACAATGGAAAAACCATAGGGTCAACATGATGTGATAATTTATTCAATACGTCATTTCAATTTCATGATCTTTCGATTTACATTTCGGATAAATAAATAATCATAATCGTGAGGTATTCCAGATTTAGAGACGATAATTGCGCCACATTCAGCTGTTAATGGTTTATTATACCTATGTCTATGTTTATCGTTTTTTTGAATAAGTAAAGCCTATAATTTGGTAGCTGTTAATATTTGCTACTGATTCAAATACTTGTACTTTTCAGCATATGGATTTTTATTTAATACTTCAGTTAATGTCTGTAATGTTCTTTACAGATGTTTTTGTTTTTTTTGTAATCGTTTTTTCAATTGCAATATCATTATCGTAGATATACAAACTGGCCACAGGATTCGTTTTTACTTTTTGAATTTATGAGGAAAGGTTGGTGTTGAGTGACTTACTTGACCTTGAATTTTAAGGTTGTATATAGCTTTTTGATTTTTTTTGAACTGAACATTAGCATTGAAAGTTACAAAACAAAATGCATTATTATAGTATCTAATAAAACAATCTATATAATTTATCAGTCATAATGCCAAATCCTGTAACTTATGATTGTATATCATTGGAGATAAACAAATTTTGCCTTTGTGGACAACATGTTGATTTTTTTTCTTTTCCTCTTTCCAGTAAACAGCTGAACAGTTGTCACAAACGGAAATTCATTTCACCAAAAAACGATACATCACTTATGTTGTAAACTTTTGGTTTTTTTCCTCAAAATTTTGTTTTCGCTATCTTCTAATATACGTTTCTTGTTTCCAATAGTATTTATTTATTATTTCATAATTTCGTGTTATAGTAAGATATAATGTCGTAATGGTTGAAAACATTTCTAATGCTGCTTACTAAATTAACTTGAAAACATTCAAATTATTTCCAAATTTAGAAATTTTACTTGAATTTAAATCATTAACTGATACCAAATACATTATACATATTTGCAAAACTGTGAATTTCTGCTTCTCCGCCATAAACTTTATTTTGTGACATATATCTAAAATATTCTTTAGCATTTGTCACGCATTTGTAATAACTTTTCTTAACAATAAAACATTTGTAGTCTTCCCAATTAGTTACAATGTTATTTACTAAGTTTTGCTTTACGGCATAATAAAATCTTTCCTTATTGTTCAAAAACAAGGAAAAACAGCTGTTTTCCTACAAATAAACTATTTTCATCGTCTAGAATTTTAATTTTTGTAATTTCTTTTTCTTTATCACATTCATTTGAATTAATGATAATTGACTGTTGATTGATCGATTTGACTTATCTTTAGAATTCATGCAGCTAATTATATCATAGTGACCTGAATTTAGTTTACCAGACAGCAATAAATTTAATTTAGAATTATTGGATTTATTTCCAAATTTGATAACTGATTTTGTATTAACGTCATTAATAGATACGTCAACGTTATAAAGATCTGTAAAACTACGAATTTCTATTCCAGTTCCATAAATGCCAACGGCAGACATGTATTGAAAATATTGATCACTATTGTCAATGTCTTTGTAGTAAACTGTTACCGATTACAAACCATTTATATACAATCCCATTGTTAATAACGTTTTTTATACCTGTGTCTTAGTTTGAACATGGAAACATCTGGATTATTATATAAATAATAAGAAAACATCGAACTAACAATTTCCATCGCCTTTAATTTTAACTTGTAGATTAAATTCATTTGAAGAATTAAGTGATGATTGTTTGTTATTTATTTGATTTGACTGTTTATTAGAATTAACACAGCTAATTACATCATAAGGACCCTGAATCTTGATTACCAGATAAACAATAAATTTAATTTAGATTTACTGAATTTGTTTCCAAATTTGATAACTGATTTTGTATTAACATCATTAATAGATACGTCAACGTTATAAAGGTCTGTAAAACTACGAATTCTTATTCCAGTTCCATAAATGCCAACGCAAGACCATGTATTGAAAATATTGATCACTATTGTCAATGTCTTGTAGTAACTGTTACCTATTACGAACCATTTATATACATCCCATTGGTTAATAACGTTTTTTACTACCTGTTGTCTTAGTTGAACATGAAAATCTGGATTATTATATAAATAATAAGAAAAACATCGAAATAAACCAATTTCCATCGCCTTTTAATTTTAACTTGAGAAACTACTTTTCATTTTAATAAATGTAATATTGTTACCAAATTATGTATATTTTATATACTAAAAAATTAAAAAAGTGATAATTATTGATATCAGACCTGTTGCTGCTGTTCCTCTTTTTATATGATACTGAAGTAAAATATTGGAGTTACTACGGTAATACTTGAGTCAGTGTGAATAGTTACTGCGTTATCAGTTGTAGCACCATGATAACCATGCATCAACGAGAATATAAGCGTATCTGCAAATATATTTATGTAAGCAAATGGTTGGAGGTGGGGTAGATAGGAACACTTATGTATAGTTACAGTGTAACAGTAAAAGAATAGTGAAATTACTATTTTACTGAAACAAAGAAAGCTTAAGTAAATATTTCCGCCAGTTTTGGAGCAATAATTGCCCTAAAACTGTAGCATTTTTACCTAAATTGGAGTAACTGTTGCAGTATACCTCTACTCTACATTCGGTTGGATTTTTTTATTTTCTTCGTCATTCTGTAAATTGTTATTTACAATGAAAACTTCGAAAATATACATGATGATACATCTAAGTATTAATTTCTACAAACCGAATTTAGAAATATTTCACAGGCACTTATTAATGTATTTAAATCCATTAACGGTTCTTCTAAAATTGTGATATTGTTTAACTGTTTTACTCTCAGAAGAAAAGTTTTTCCTGTACATTATTGTTAGTTAATATATTTTAGTATGATATTATTATAAACAAATATAAATTTACTGAAAAATGTTTAACCATTTTCTTGTAAATCTCCAAAATTTTTAATTTTTTTCCACGTTCAGTGTGTACTTTTTCTGAATGAATTAATAAAACGTCTAATTTATAAGTTCCATCAGTTAATGCATCCGAAATATTCTGATTTTGTTCTACTGTTTTTGATCACAAACATATTTCGCAAATATCCAGAAATTTCTATACAATATTAAGACATTAAATAATGTATATATTACATTTTATTATACCCCCAAAACTAAAATTTTTACTTATCAATCCTTTTGTGCTGTGGTATATTTTGAATTGACATTCTTTGATAGAGTATTATTATTTGAAACTGTAAAAGGTCCAAGCATGTTATAGAACTATAATTTTGAAGAGTTAATTCAAACGAAAACATTTCCTTTTGTATATTTCTTAGGCTTTTCCGACTAACAAATTTTCCAATAAAAATTTCTAGAAATGTATTCAAAAACTTTTTATCGTGTAAATATTACTAAAAATGTAATTAAATGTAGATCCAACTTTCATAAGATTACACTTACATGATTTAATTTTATTTCAGAAGCAAAAGACTCAATATTTTTCACCGTAAATATTACATTGGATAGATAAACCATCATTATTGTTAGCTACAAAACTTAAACAATTTAAATTCTTTCTGAGTCATACTATTAACAAATGTTTCTTTCTGCTGTAATCTCATCTACATATGCTAACAATACATCTAAAAAACAAATTTAAAGAGATGTAAAATCTATAATTACAAAAAGTCTGTATAAAAAACTTGTAGTCAAATTAATTCACTCACGCAGACTTATCTCCTACGATAAATTTTTTTCATATTTTCAGAACTTGTTAAATTGGAATAATTTTTTCTTTTTTTCTATCCCCGGGGCGTAAAGTATCGATTGTTTCCGCCGTCTGCTAGTAACAATAAAGGAGGAGTACTTTTACCTATTGATAAATCACCAATTTCAAAGCGTCGTACTATATTTTCGCTCTATGGTCGAGTCACATCAAAACAAGCGAGTCAAATCACATCGTATCAAAGCTGAGAGCTTATGCAGCACGAGGTTAAGTCTTAAAAACTTGCTACGAGTAATCAAAAAAGTACAGTATGGCTAACACAAATATAACATCTGATGACGATAGTAATATGAAAATTGTACTTTTCATGGTAACATTGTAAATAATTTTTATTCATGTGAAAATTGCAATAAATAGATTATTATTTTTATCTGAAAAAAATTTGCTACTTTGAATCTTCTAATCATCAATTTATCAATATTGTCTTTCTCTTCTTTTATATTGCTTTTTATTTAAGCAATTTACAATAATCTGCTTGTTTATGTATTTTCGATGCCCGCCCCGACCAGCAGCACTCGCTTCGCTCGTGCTGCAAATGTCGGGCGGGCATCGACAGTCCTTAAACGCGCATAACCTACAAGCAATCTGATAGATTTCGTTTTTTAAATGAATCAATGTACTTTCGACCGGGGATAGAAAAAAATACTATTTCTCCACACTGCGCCGAAAGTACCACTTTCGCTCCCGGGCGCCAGGAGCGAAATTGGTAATTTCGGCGCTAGTGTGAAGAAAAATAGTATACGCACCACGGAAGTAAATTCGGACAGCCCATATCTCGTGTTTGCCACCCTCGCCTTCGGCTCGGGTATCAATATACACGAGATATGGACTCTCCAAGTTTTTTCCTCCCTAGGCACGTAATATACTATTTCTTACATGGGGGTAAAATGTAATTCCTGCACGCACGTTTCCGAGGCGAAGCCGAGGCCGTCATACCACGTGCGTGCGAATTACATTTTACCCCCATGTAAGAAATAGTATATTACGTGCCTAGGGAGGAAAAAACTTGGAGAGTCCATATCTCGTGTATATTGATACCCGAGCCGAAGGCGAGGGTGGCAAACACGAGATATGGGCTGTCCGAATTTACTTCCGTGGTGCGTATACTATTTTTCTTCACACTAGCGCCGAAATTACCAATTTCGCTCCTGGCGCCCGGGAGCGAAAGTGGTACTTTCGGCGCAGTGTGGAGAAATAGTATTTTTTTCTATCCCCGGTCGAAAGTACATTGATTCATTTAAAAAACGAAATCTATCAGATTGCTTGTAGGTTATGCGCGTTTAAGGACTGTCGATGCCCGCCCGACATTTGCAGCACGAGCGAAGCGAGTGCTGCTGGTCGGGGCGGGCATCGAAAATACATAAACAAGCAGATTATTGTAAATTGCTTAAATAAAAAGCAATATAAAAGAAGAGAAAGACAATATTGATAAATTGATGATTAGAAGATTCAAAGTAGCAAATTTTTTTCAGATAAAAATAATAATCTATTTATTGCAATTTTCACATGAATAAAAATTATTTACAATGTTACCATGAAAAGTACAATTTTCATATTACTATCGTCATCAGATGTTATATTTGTGTTAGCCATACTGTACTTTTTTGATTACTCGTAGCAAGTTTTTAAGACTTAACCTCGTGCTGCATAAGCTCTCAGCTTTGATACGATGTGATTTGACTCGCTTGTTTTGATGTGACTCGACCATAGAGCGAAAATATAGTACGACGCTTTGAAATTGGTGATTTATCAATAGGTAAAAGTACTCCTTTTTCTTGTCTAAGCAGACGGCGAAACAATGTACTTTCGCCCAGGGGATAGAAAAAAGAAAAATTATTCCATTTACAAGTTCTGAAAATATGAAAAAATTTATCGTAGGAGATAAGTCTGCGTGAGTGAATTAATTTGACTACAAGTTTTTATACAGACTTTTTGTAATATAGATTTTACATCTCTTTAAATTTGTTTTTTAGATGTATTGTAGCATATGTAGATGAGATTACAGCAGAAGAAACATTTGTTAATAGTATGACTCAGAAAGAATTTAAATTGTTTAAGTTTGTAGCTAACAATAATGATGGTTTATCTATCCAATGTAATATTTACGGTGAAAATATTGAGTCTTTTGCTTCTGAAATAAAATTAAATCATGTAAGTGTAATCTTATAAAGTTGGATCTACATTTAATTACATTTTAGTAATATTTACACGATAAAAAGTTTTTTGAATACATTTCTAGAAATTTTTATTGGAAAATTTGTTAGTCGGAAAAGCTAAGAAATATACAAAGGAAATGTTTCGTTTGAATATTAACTCTTCAAAATTATAGTTCTATAACAATGCTTGGACCTTTTACAGTTTCAAATAATAATACTACTATCAAAGAATGTCAATTTCAAAATATACCACAGCACAAAGGATTGATAAGTAAAAATTTTAGTTTTGGGGTATAATAAAATGTAATATATACATTATTTAATGTCTTAATATTGTATAGAAATTTCTGGATATTTGCGAAATATGTTTGTGATCAAAAACAGTAGAACAAAATCAGAATATTTCGGATGCATTACTGATGGAACTTATAAATTAGACGTTTTATTAATTCATTCAGAAAAAGTACACATTGAACGTGGAAAAAAATTAAAAATTATTGGAGATTTACAAGAAAATGGTTAAAACATTTTTTCAGTAAATTTATATTTGTTTATAATAATATCATACTAAAATATATTAACTAACAATAATGTACAGGAAAAACTTTTCTTCTGAGAGTAAAACAGTTAAACAATATCACAATTTTAGAAGAACCGTTAATGGATTTAAATACATTAATAAGTGCCTGTGAAATATTTCTAAATTCGGTTTGTAGAAATTAATACTTAGATGTATCATCATGTATATTTTCGAAGTTTTCATTGTAAATAACAATTTACAGAATGACGAAGAAAATAAAAAAATCCAACCGAATGTAGAGTAGAGGTATACTGCAACAGTTACTCCAATTTAGGTAAAAATGCTACAGTTTTAGGGCAATTATTGCTCCAAAACTGGCGGAAATATTTACTTAAGCTTTCTTTGTTTCAGTAAAATAGTAATTTCACTATTCTTTTACTGTTACACTGTAACTATACATAAGTGTTCCTATCTACCCCACCTCCAACCATTTGCTTACATAAATATATTTGCAGATACGCTTATATTCTCGTTGATGCATGGTTATCATGGTGCTACAACTGATAACGCAGTAACTATTCACACTGACTCAAGTATTACCGTAGTAACTCCAATATTTTACTTCAGTATCATATAAAAGAGGAACAGCAGCAACAGGTCTGATATCAATAATTATCACTTTTTTAATTTTTTAGTATATAAAATATACATAATTTGGTAACAATATTACATTTATTAAAATGAAAAGTAGTTCTCAAGTTAAAATTAAAGGCGATGGAAATTGTTTATTTCGATGTTTTTCTTATTATTTATATAATAATCCAGATTTTCATGTTCAACTAAGACAACAGGTAGTAAAAACGTTATTAACCAATGGGATGTATATAAATGGTTCGTAATAGGTAACAGTTACTACAAAGACATTGACAATAGTGATCAATATTTTCAATACATGTCTTGCGTTGGCATTTATGGAACTGGAATAGAAATTCGTAGTTTTACAGACCTTTATAACGTTGACGTATCTATTAATGATGTTAATACAAAATCAGTTATCAAATTTGGCAAACAAATTCAGTAAATCTAAATTAAATTTATTGTTATCTGGTAATCAAGATTCAGGTCATTATGATGTAATTAGCTGTGTTAATTCTAATAAACAGTCAAATCAAATAAATAACAAACAATCATCACTTAATTCTTCAAATGAATTTAATCTACAAGTTAAAATTAAAGGCGATGGAAATTGTTTATTTCGATGTTTTTCTTATTATTTATATAATAATCCAGATTTTCATGTTCAACTAAGACAACAGGTAATAAAAAACGTTATTAACCAATGGGATGTATATAAATGGTTTGTAATCGGTAACAGTTACTACAAAGACATTGACAATAGTGATCAATATTTTCAATACATGTCTTGCGTTGGCATTTATGGAACTGGAATAGAAATTCGTAGTTTTACAGATCTTTATAACGTTGACGTATCTATTAATGACGTTAATACAAAATCAGTTATCAAATTTGGAAATAAATCCAATAATTCTAAATTAAATTTATTGCTGTCTGGTAAACTAAATTCAGGTCACTATGATATAATTAGCTGCATGAATTCTAAAGATAAGTCAAATCGATCAATCAACAGTCAATTATCAATTAATTCAAATGAATGTGATAAAGAAAAAGAAATTACAAAAATTAAAATTCTAGACGATGAAAATAGTTTATTTCGCTGTTTTTCCTTGTTTTTGAACAATAAGGAAAGATTTTATTATGCCGTAAAGCAAAACTTAGTAAATAACATTGTAACTAATTGGGAAGACTACAAATGTTTTATTATTAAGAAAAGTTATTACAAATGCGTGACAAATGCTAAAGAATATTTTAGATATATGTCACAAAATAAAGTTTATGGCGGAGAAGCAGAAATTCACAGTTTTGCAAATATGTATAATGTATTTGTATCAGTTAATGATTTAAATTCAAGTAAAATTTCTAAATTTGGAAATAATTTGAATGTTTTCAAGTTAAATTTAGTAAGCAGCATTAGAAATGTTTTCAACCATTACGACATTATATCTTACTATAACACGAATATGAAAATAATAAATAAATACATTGGAAACAAGAAACGTATATTAGAAGATAGCGAAAACAAAATTTTGAGGAAAAAACCAAAAGTTTACAACATAAGTGATGTATCGTTTTTTGGTGAAATGAATTTCGTTTGTGACAACTGTTCAGCTGTTTACTGGAAAGAGGAAAAGAAAAAATCAACATGTTGTCACAAAGGCAAAATTTGTTTATCTCCAATGATATACAATCATAAGTTACAGGATTTGCTTATGACTGATAAATTATATAGATTGTTTATTAGATACTATAATAATGCATTTTGTTTTGTAACTTTCAATGCTAATGTTCAGTTCAAAAAAAATCAAAAAGCTATATACAACCTTAAAATTCAAGGTCAAGTAAGTCACTCAACACCAACCTTTCTCATAAATTCAAAAAGTAAAAACGAATCCTGTGGCCAGTTGTATATCTACGATAATGATATTGCAATTGAAAAACGATTACAAAAAAACAAAAACATCTGTAAAGAACATTTACAGACATTAACTGAAGTATTAAATAAAAATCCATATGCTGAAAAGTACAAGTATTTGAATCAGTTAGCAAATATTAAACAGCTACCAAATTATAGGCTTTACTTTATTCAAAAAAACGATAAACATAGACATAGGTATAATAAACCATTAACAGCTGAATGTGGCGCAATTATCGTCTCTAAATCTGGAATACCTCACGATTATGATTTATGTATTTATCCGAAATGTAAATCGAAAGATCATGAAATTGAAATGACGTATTTGAATAAATTATCACATCATGTTGACCCTATGGTTTTTCCATTGTTATTTCCAAATGGTGATTTAGGATGGAGTATAGGTTATACAAAAAATCCAAATTCTTCAGAAAAGCTTACAATGTTACAATATTATTCATACAGATTAGCATACAGACCAAATTCAGATTTTAGTCCCCTCTTATATAGTGGAAGATTAACTCAACAGTTTTTTATACATGCATATGTAATGGTTGAAAGTAATAGAATGAATTTTTTTAGAAACAATCAGAAACAGTTAAGGATTGAATGTTATCAAGGTTTAGTTGATCACGTTATGCGTAGTGCATCAAACATATCAAGTAATTTTGATAAAGAGAGAATAGGAAATATTTTTATTTTACCATCGACATACATTGGTAGTCCAAGATATATGCAACAGCATTATCAGGATGCAATGGCTATATGCAGAAGTGTTGATTCGAAAATTGACATATTTATGACAATAACGTGTAATCCAAAATGGAAAGAACTTAAACAAGTTCTTAAAAATTTTCCACCTAATACTACACCCAACGACATTCCAAATATTACAGTCCGTTTATTTTTTGCTAAATTTAATTCTATTTTAAATGATGTTACGAAAAATAAATTATTTGGTGAAGTTATTGCTTGGATTTATACAATTGAATTTCAAAAAAGAGGTTTACCTCATGCGCATGTAGTCATAACATTGCATCCTAAAGATAAATTGCTAACACCTGCAGCTATTGATAAACACATATCAGCAGAAATTCCGAGTGAAGACGATACATTACGTAAATTGGTAATTAAGCACATGTTGCACGGTCCTCACACAGAAAAATCTACTTGCATGGACAAAAATAAAAAATGTAAAAGCAAATTTCCTAAAAACTTTCAGACAACAACTATCTTTCAGAAAAGCGGTTATCCATTATATAAAAGAGATAATAACATTTCAGCAAATCACGTGTATCGTAACAAAAATAGTAATATAAAAATTCCTGTTGACAATTCAATGGTTGTACCGTACAATAAATTTTTACTGAAAAAGTATAAATGTCATATAAATGTAGAGTACTGCTATTCCATTCAAAGTGTAAAATATATTTTCGACTATATTCATAAAGGGGGAGATATGGCTTATTGTAAATTAAAGAAAGTAGATGAAGAAAAAGAGCATTTGATATATGACGAAATTACACAATTTGTTAATGGTAGATACTTGAGTCCTATGGAAGCAGCATGGCGACTACAAGAATATCCTTTATGCGGTAGAAATCGTACAGTTATACCTTTAGCTGTTCATACAGAAAATCAACAAAACATCGTTTTTGAAGAAAACAAAGAAACTGAAGCAATTTCTAAGCATAGAGGTACCACTCTCACAGCATGGTTCAGTTTAAATAAAATTGACAATTTTGCTAGAAATATTAGATATGTTAATATACCCAGATACTATCGATTTGACTTACAAACTAAATCATGGGTAAAACGATTACAAGAAAAAGAAAATTATGCAATAGGAAGATTACGTATAGTGTCACCAAAAGATAGTGAACGATTCTTTTTAAAATTAATACTAAATAGAGTTACAGGTGCAACCAGTTTTTCAGATCTTAAAACTTATGCAAATATAACTTACAATTCTTACAAAGAAGCAGCAATAGCTATGGATTTAATCGAACATGATTCTCAAATTTATAATATATTTGAGGAAGCAATTACTGTCATGTTACCTTCCCAATTACGTAAATTCTTTGCATGGTTTCTTTTATCAGAAAATATACAAGGTAACATCATTTGGGAAAAATTTAAAAAATATTTCATGGAAGATTTTTCAGAAGATCCAGAACAAAACGCACTAAATTCTATAAATAATATTCTATCACTTGAAGAAATGACTTGTAAAGATTTTGGTTTACCTGAACCTGATCCAAATATTATTAACTTATCAAATGATATACATTTATACGTTGTTCAAGAAAGCAAAGTTCATTTTAATTCTATGTATTCTAAACTGAATAATGATCAAAAATTAATATTTGAAAATGTTACAAATAACAGTTACACTATGTTTTTCATTGACGGTCCAGGAGGATCAGGAAAAACATTCCTATACAAGACATTAATTTATTACTTTTTATCATTACAAAAAAAAATTGTATCAATGGCTTGGACAGGAATTGCATCTATCTTACTACCAATGGGTGTAACAAGTCATAGAGCATTCCGTTTACCTTTAGATTTAGATAGTATTGAAATTGCATGTTTAAAATCTGCATCAGATAAGAGAAAATTAAGAGAAGCAGATGTAATTATTTGGGATGAAGCATCAATGATTCCTAAAAAAGCATTAGAGATCGTTGATAAAACACTTAAAGATATATGTAATAATAATAAATCATTTGGAGGTAAATTAATAATATTAGGAGGTGATTTTCGACAAATACTTCCAGTCGTCAAAAACAGTTACGAAAATGCTATTGTTGAAGAAACTATAAAATATTCCTCATTGTGGCCTTCTTTTAAAATTTTTCATTTAACGCAAAATTTACGTTCAGAAAATATAAAATTCTCATCACTTTTATTAGATTTAGGAAATGGTAAAATAAATTCTTTTAAAATTCCAGATAATTGGAAAACAAATGATGTTTGTTCAAAAATCTACAGTGATATAAATAAATACAATTCTATAGATCGAGTTATTTTAGCACCACATAACGACGACGTTAGAAAAATCAACAATAAAATATTAAAATTGTTAAATGGAGAAACAAAATATTATTATAGTATAGATTACGCTACGCACAAAGAAACAGATCAAACCGATGAAAACATTCATTTAAATTATTCTATAGAAATGCTTAATAACATAAAAGAAGGTCTTCCTCCCCATAAGCTTTGCTTAAAAGTTAATGCAATAATTATGTTGATAAGAAATTTAAGTATTCACGAAGGTTTATGCAATGGTACACGTTTAAAAATTACAAAATTATTTAAATACAATATAGAAGCAGAAATTATAACCGGTGAAAAAAAACACAATAGAGTTTTTATTCCTAGGATTACATTGAGTACGCCAAAAACGTCAGCGTTACCATTTATTTTATATCGCAAACAATTTCCAATAGTATTAGCTTTTGCTATTACTATAAACAAATCTCAAGGCCAAAGTTTTGATAGTGTTGGATTATACATTGGAAAACCATTATTTTCACATGGTCAATTATACGTAGCTCTTTCTAGATGTAAAAATCCAACTAATATATATATTCAAAATGAAGCATCAGAAAATTCCGCAGAACTTAATAATATAGTGTGGAAGAAAATTTTTGATAATTAATTTATGTAATATTGTTACAATAATATGTATTATTGTTATATTAATGCGGTAGGCTTAAATTAACAACTGAAAAAAGACGTATTATTGTTTATAAATATGAATTTATAAAGAATATTTATTCAGTAGTTAAATAAAGCGTACCCCTTAATATATTTATTAAATTATTTATTTTAGATACGTCATGGAATGGGATCCAATTCAAAATTTATGGGTAAGAGTAGAAAATGATATTCAAAGAAATCATTTACTACAAGTAAATCACGAAATTGAAAATCATTTAAATGAAGAATTAAATTATCAAGTTTATTTAAATCATATAATGAATGAATACGATGAAGAGGTACTTCAAAATTTTCATTCTAAGATTAAATTTTATGAAATTTCAAATAATACTATAATAACTAAATTTACCAGTTTAGATGAAATTCCAACAAATATTAGTCTCGACATAATTCGCGTTTTGAAATTTCGTAAAAGAAAAAATTTATTACCGAAAAATTTCAGACATGAAGATAATGAATATGTAAGTTACATCTTAAAAATTAGTAATATTATTTATTACATTTATTAATTTAAAAAATAACATATTCTTATGAAAGTCTGAAATTATTCCTAAAATTTAACAGTTAACAGTTTTTACATATCAATAATTTTTTTTTTATTATTACTAAAATTTTGATTATTAATTTTTAATTATTAATCCCAAAATTTTCATTGTTAGTAGTAATTGTGGTTATATGGCTACAGGCGATGATTCCACAGTTTTTTTCTGAACATTATATAAAATTCTAGATTATAAATTTTATTTTCATTATGTTACCAATCAACTTTAAATATTGTTTAGAAAAAAATAAAAAAAAAATCAACGCGCCAAAACATATAATGTTTATATAAAACATAATGTCTAATGTTTATATGTTTTATGACAGTACCCCTAGGGTGGTGTGGAAATCTGTCACTTTAACTTCATAAAATACTTTACATTTATTTTCACACGTTGTAACGTTATCGTTTTTACAGTTACATCTTTTATCAAATTAACGAATACCGATTAGCGAGCGAAGCAAGCAGCAGGATGATAAACGTTATTATTGCTATATAAATATAGCGGGCATGATTCGCATCCTGAACTAAACATCCTTCACCACGTCTTATACATGGGGGTTGGCGAGCGGAGCGAGCAGGGGGGAACCCCCCTAGTATATATATATATATATATATACATACATCCATACATACCTGTATTCATGTGTGTCTATATTTTTTTCTTTTTCTCTTTTCTTCTTCTTATTTTTAAATAATAAATATTAATAAGCACGTAATAGTCATTGCAGGTTATATTTGTTAATGTTAATTTATTATTTTTTAATTTACTGTTTCTACATGCGATATTCAAGCCTATTTGCGTTAACCGTTTTAATCTGTTTGTTTTTCATATGTATTTTAACGTTTCGTTGATCGTTGAATACGTCAAGCACTGTATACGGCCCTTCGTATTGATCTCCTAACTTATACTGTTTTCCACCTTTTAATAACCATACTTTGTCTCCAATTCGAAATTCTTTTGGATTAATTTTTTTATAGTAGTATTTTGATCGTATTTTTGATTCAATTAATTTATCTCTCGCTATTTTCTGTAAGTTGTTCAATCTTGTACTAAGATTCGTAACATAATCGTTGTATGTTAACGGCATCTCGCTTTCTTCTCATGGGTCGTTTGAAGGTACTTTGGCTAATCTCCCAAATACTAGCTCGAATGGTGTGAAGGAATGGCCTTCGTGTAGAACCGTATTATAGCATAATGTTGCGAGCTCAAGCAATTCGTCCCATGATTCATCTTGCATTACCGTTTTTAAATATTCGGCTAATGCGTGATGTGACCGCTCTAATGAGCCGTTGGACTGTGGATGATAGGCGGTTGTTTTTACTTGTTTGATTTTAAATTTCTTTGCTACTCTTTTTAGTAGATTTGACATAAAATTGCTTGCTTGGTCTGTTAAGATCGTTATTGGTGCTCCAAAAATGCAAATAAATCTTTTTATAAATGAGTCTGTTACTGATGCTGCCGTAGCGTCTTTTAACGGTATCGCTAAGCAATATTTTGAAAAATTGCATTGTGTTGGTAATATATTATTGTATCCATTTTCTGTAATTGGAAAAGGTCCTACTACGTCTAGGCTTACTTTTTCCATTGGTGCGTGATGTGTGTCCGTAATTTTCATTGGTTGTTTTGTTTTAATTCTCAATAGCTTTTTTACTTGACACGTGATACATGTGCGTATGAAATTTTGCACGTCATCCTTCATGTTATTCCAGAAATATCGTTGCTTAATGCGTCTGAACGTTTTCGTTATTCCTAGATGTCCTCCTATTGCAGTGCTATGCATTTCCTGTATTATCTTACTCCTGTCTTTTTCTTCAACATATTTTATTATACATGTGCAAATAATTATTTTCACCGATATATTTTCTAAAATTTTACGTAAGCTTAATAATACATTTTTCCATTCAACGTTTTCAATGCTCTCATTTTTGGCTATGCTTATTGATCGAATACCTTTTTTTATAACTAAAGCTTTTAAAACTTCCAAAATACCTATTAAATATTTTTGCACTTCCGTCGTACTTGTCGGTTGTGTGTCTTTTATTACTGCTGCAAATAGCATTCGGTTATTTTCTGTTGTTATCTTGATTTCACCTCGTTCTAAGTTTGCTTTAGGTGAAATTTTTCGTTCTTTCAATTGTTTTGCACCAGCGTCGCATGGAGTCCCTTCTGTGTCTATGAAGTAAAGGAGGTTATCTTTTCGCATGAATAATTGCTCTTTACATTCTGCGAATAATTCTGATTTCTCGGGATTTTGAAAATTTTTACTTATCTCGTTTTCATAATTCTCGTTTATTGCATTATTTTCGCATACTTCGTTGCTTACCAATTCATCTTCATTGTATTGCAATTCTGGTGCTTCTTTTTCTGCTTCTATAGCGGGTGTTGCTGCGGAAGCCTCTATATCTTTTCTTTGCCTATTCGGTTTTTTTGGTCGTTTGTCTCTATAGTATGGAACTGCTAGCTTTCCTGCTCGCATACGCATCTGCATGGCTAAAATTAGCTCATCGTCGATGTCTCCTTCAGCTTGCTTTGCCTCGACTGGGTTTCGAGATAATGCGTCTGCGTTTGTGTTGCTCTTGCCGATTTTATATACAATGTCATAATCGTATGCGTTCAGTTTAATTCTCCATCTATTTACTGTTGTTGTTAAATCTGTTGAGTTCTTGAACCATATGAGTGGCTTACAGTCTGTAACGATGGTAAAATGTCGTCCTAGTAGATACGGTCTGAATTGCGATTTGGTCCGATTGGTAGTGGTGGAGGTGGTCATGGCGGCCCTTGCTCGGGGACGTGCCATGACCGAGCACTGAGGCAGATGCCCATTATGCTGTACCTTCCTCCCCGCCGCCCGATTCCACGCAGTGATACCTTTAGAGTATACCTTGTGGCTCCGGTCGGCGGAGTTCCCTATAGTCTAGGCATGTTTTAGCCATGTCTGTGCCCCGAGCAGATATACGTATATATATGCTCGACGCACACATGGACTGCACACGCCCAAACTGGACCTACAGTTTAGCTACACAATACATCCATAGATTGTGTACAGTGGAATCCGAACCACTGGAGCTTCGACGTTATAAGACACTTAAGTATATACATACAGGTGTATGTAAACATAGAGGTGTCCCAATGACAGAAAAGCCGAGAGTCGGGATCGAACCCAGAACTTTTGGATCACGAGTCCGACACTCTGCCTACTGAGCCGTCTCCGCTCATTTCTGAATTGCGATACTGAATATAATATTGCTAATGCCTCTCTTGAGTATAAATCATATCGCGTTTTTGCGTCAGATAGTACTCGTGATACATATGCAATTGGTCTGTCTTTTCCTATTTCCCCTTGAGAGAGGATTCCAGCAACAGCTACTAACGAGGCATCGGTCCGAACAATGAAAGGTTTCTCAAAGTCTGCTATTTGCAATATTGGTTTTTCGCATAACTTCTCTTTCAAAATTGTAAATGCTTCCTCTGCTTCTTCTGACCAATTAAAATCGGTCTCTTTTTTCAAAAGGTCACTTAGGGGTTTGGCTATTCCTGAAAATTTCTCAATAAATCTGCCATAGTATCCGGCTAAACCGAGAAATTCGCGTATGTTTTTTTTTGCGTTTTGGGCCTCGGAAAATTTTTTACTGCTTCGATTTTTTTAGGATCAAGGCGGACTTCATCTCTAGTAAGCAAATGCCCCAGATAAATTACTTCCTCTTGAAAAAATTTGCACTTATCTGGTTGCATCTTGAGATTTGCCTCTCTTCATCTCTTTAAAAATTTTTCAAATTTTTGGTTGTCTTCTTCAATTGTTTTGCCGTATATTACTGCGTCATCTAAAAATAGGAATATTTCCTTACCTTGCAAATCTTTGAAGACTATGTCAATTCCACGCATGTAAGATGCGGGAGAATTTGTCATACCCATTGGTAATTTATTAAATTCAAACAGTCCTTGCGGTGTAGAAAATGCTGTTTTGTATTTATCAGGCTCGTGTACAGATACCTGAAAGAATCCTGGTGCCAAATCGAATACTGAGAAATATTGGGCACCTGCTAATTGATCTATAATATCTAAAATATTCGGTAAAGGATACTTATCTTTCACAGTTTTATCATTTAATTTTCTATAACCCACTACAAATCGATAGCGAGGGTTCCCTTCGCTGTCCGGTGTTTTGGCTACTAGAAATGCTGGTGATGCGTATGGGGAGTTTGAAGGTCTTATAATATCGCTCTTCAGCATCTCTGTTATTTGTCGCTCCATTTCTAATTTTAATAAGTGTGCTGGCCTGTATGGTCTTTCGTAAATTGGTATATCGTCTGTTGTAACAATACGATGGCTTGGCACCTTAGCTGTTCCTAAATATTCACCCTTTAAGTGAAAGCAATCTGCATATTCATTGATTAATTTGACTATTGGCCCTTTTGTCTCTTCCGTCAAATGATCTATTTTTACGAGTGCTTTCAATCGATCTATTCTTGGTGTTGACTTCTTTTCTTCGATTTGTAGAACAGATGTACCCATCTCGGCTGGTTTCACTTCGGTGGAATAATAATCTTTTTCTGAAATTTCCATGTAATTGCTACATAGGTTATCCATGTTGCTATTTTCGATATAATGTTTATTAAAATATTTGTTATCCATTTCGCTCTCTTTCCTTTCGCCATACAAATTTTCAAATATTTCCGCACCCACGAAGTATCCTTCATTTTGTTCAAATTCATTATCAATATTTTCATTGTCATTAATGTCAGTTTCATTTTTCTCAAACTCTTCTCGTATCTCTTGCATAATTTTCATTTTATTCATTTCAGCAATTATTTCATTCATTGTTCTTTGTAAACTTTCTTCTATTTCATATACACTTATCTCATTATCTTCATTATTTTTATCTTCATTCTCGTAATTTTCAATTTTTGCATTTTTAAAGTTATTCGTTTGTATGTGTGTTGCGCACGCATAATCAAATTGTAATTTTTCGTTTGAATCTTCCTGCAGGTGTTCTACTCGATCATCTTCGCGATTCGAGCTTATTCTTCTATGATCATTGTCAAGGTCGAGATCTCCCCTTTTGGAGTCTCTTATAGCCTCTTTTCTATTTTCGGCTTCTCGCGCATGTGTCTCCTCAGAACCGACCCACAGCTCTCGTGACTTATCGCTTTTCGTATACTTCGTGAATGGAATAATCTGTCCATTTACCTCTATATAGTTTTCATTAAAATTTATTTTTGCATCACTTTTGCGAAAGAAATCATTTCCCAGAATTCCCGCCTCTTTTATTGGAAAATCGTCGGCAACAATATGGAATTCAGCAGCAATGTCATTAAAATTTGTTGTAATTTTTCCCAGCGTAGGGATATATCCATCCGTTATACCTTTTAAATTAATTACCTCTTATTTGTTTATGTCAGCGTAGTGCGCTACCTCCGACTCACGCACTAGGCTAACTCCCGCTCCAGTGTCTAGCATGAGTCTTCGAAAGTCTCCAATATCGATTTTTATTGTAGGAGACGTACTCTTTTGGCTTAGATTTATTGTCTCTATGCGTGTGCCGGCTCTGTCTGCTGGTTCCCTGGGCGTGTGCCAGTGACTAACTCTCTCGAGGGGCCCTCCCGCGAAAGAGTTCTGTCGTTTCCCTGAGTATTATTTGAACGTTGCTGTCGTATAAATTTATAACAATTTCTTTGTATATGACCTGTCTTTCCGCAATAATAACATTGAGATGTCGGCTTATTGTTGTTCGTATTGTTGGGGGGCGGTCTTGTATTTCCGCGATATTCGCTTTGATTATAGTTATTGTTAATCGCCGGTCTATTAGGATTATTATTATTATAATTGTTATTGCCTTTGTTATTATTATTGGTCAAAAATTTGGTTCTGCGGCGATTTTCCGCATTCCATCCACCAAAATGTCTATTATTTTGCTTATTTTGTTGAAAATAATTTTCACTTTTGATTTTGATTATTATTATTAAACTTACAGAATTGTTGTCCCAAAAAATTTTGACAATTCATCATGATATGTCCCGTCTTTCCGCAATAACTGCATGTTACTATGGTGACTGGTTGAGGCAGTTGCGGATCAATTATTTTAATCTTTCGAGTTTCCTTAACCTTGGCCTTTGATTCATCCGCGCTGAGTTGAGACCGCATTCAGCGTAGTCTCTTTCTATTTCTATTGCTTGTTCTCGCGCTTCGTTCTCTCTCTCCGTATATTCTCTCGAAAAAATGTATTAATCTGACATTGTAGTAAATGTCTGGCCTCGGTTACACGTTAGCGCATCTCCGTATAATCGCATTCGTATAAACTTGACTAGTCCTGGCTCACGCGCCGCTGAAACCATTTCCTTGGCTTCTCGGCATCCATCAAGAAAAGCGTTTAGATATATATTTTGTCCGTTGTACCTTGGGATTATATCTAAAATATTCGAAATTGACATTCCCCTCATACCGTCGTTTGCCATGATTTCTTGTCTAATCGGTGGTATTAAGTTTTTATTATCATTCTTCGTATCTCTACCGGGTGTATTAGGGATCGATAAATATAACGCATCGCTTTCCTCTCTATTCCTCTGAGTTTGGTAGTTGGTTCTATACGGTTGATTGAAAAATTCTGTTATCTGATTTTTGAATCTTGTAAAAATTTCAATTGCTCCGTATCCAGGATTATTTTTAAGCGTATTATTGATTTCTTTAATATTTTCAGGTTTCGCGAAATATTTCTCAACCCTTTCTTTTCCGATTATTGGCGTTAGACGAGTCTTCAGATCATGTATTTCTTGATTTGTATTTTGTAAAGAATTGTCTAAATTTATATCCTCTAAACAAGTTATTAATTTTTTCTTTGGAATTGCTCCCCCTTTATTAGTTAAAGGAGTGCTTGTATTTTCAGGATTAATACTCAATGGGGTATTTATTTCAATTTGATGTATTTCTGTATTTATTCCGTTATTATTTCTGCTTGTTTGTCTTTCAAAAAGCTCTCCCGCCGGAGCTGAAATTTTTCTGTTGGTCCTAGAGCAACTAAAGATTCTACCACTCTATCGTCCGCCTCTTGCTCGCTACTTGAATTACTTGTATTTAAATGTTCCCAATATCTAAAAAATTTTGATTTATCCTTAGGAAATTTCAAAACGTCTTCAGGTTCGACTAGATTATATATTTGATACTTTTGCGATAGTCTTTTCGAAAGTTCTAATGCTTCGGTTATTAATGTGTCGATTTCTTTTGAATTATTTGCACACGCTTCATCTACTTGTTTTCCTTTTGTTCTAAATTGATTTAACAATGTTGTGTCGTTAGTATCTTTGTTTGTTTGCCGCCGATTAGTAAACGCGTCTCCTTCTGACATTGCTTAAAAACCATCACAGGTAATCTCGATTTTCGTTTGTTCCGAAGACCGATTCACCATTTTTAAATAATAAATATTAAGTGTGTTACGTCTAAATAATGACGCTCACAACTATATATTTATTATTATAAGGGTGTGATGGTTTTGAATAAAGGATTAGTATATTCAGTTGTTCAGTATATATGTATATTGCGTATTATAAGTTCACAAATAAATCTCCCCTTTGGCTACCGTATTCACGGTCATGGCCGGTAGGAGAGCGGGATCTCGAGATTACATTTTCGCTTCACTCAGTATTAGACAAACGTGAGTGTGAATGAACGCAGCGCGAACAGAAAAAGAACGGTACCTTAAGGGGTTATGACAGTGTTAAAACCTGAAAAAAACGAAAAATTGTTAGTGTTGTAAAAAATTAATAGATATATAGGTGCTCTAAAAACTATATTTTTGATTTCAAATACAAGTATTATACATCACTTTTATGCATAAATAATATGCAAAAAGTGAGTGTAACATTTAAAAACAAATAAAGGAATTGCTTACCAAAAATCATGATTTTCATCACTTTTATTTGCTTGCCGCATGGTTCTGATGGAACCGTACCATCAATTCTGATAAATCAAAGTGCCAAAGCTTCCTTATGAGTCTGGTCTCAGACCAAGTCGAACAGATTCCTGAAAAACATAAAATTAATATAATTAATTAAACATATATAGACAATATTAATAATTATAGTGAATGTTACATATGTAAACATACGTAACATTGACTTTGAACTTATTTTTGCCAATTCTGCTCCACTCAGTTTGTGACCGTACTCATAAGGAAGGTTTTTCACTTTGGTTCATCCGGATTGATGTTATGGTTCCTTCGGAAAGCTGCGGCAAGTACATGAAAACCATGAAATAACTAAATTTGAGAAAAAGGCATTTGAAGTTTATAATGTAAATCATACAAATGAACTCAGCTATACTTACAGAAACTATGTGGCATACCTTGATTTGCTTTTGGTACTCAAATATACATACAATAAAGTATATTTGGTGGTATGCGCATATCATGCTGTGTGATAATAGCATTTAGAAGCTGAAAATAAAATAAAAATTATCGTTAGCTATTCATAATCAAGTTATGTTTATGAATTACAGTTACATACAATACTTACCATTATTAAATACACTTTAAGTTCTTAAAAAGTATGCAAAATAATACTTCAGGCAGTCAATATAAGCTCCCATTTTGCTGGCTTGCACCCGTATACCTAAAAGCAAAAAATAAATAAATAATGGAAATAATGGCATAATAAATAATGGCATAATAAATGAAAATAAAATAAAAATTATCCTTAGCTATTCATAATCAAGTTATGTTTATGAATTACAATTACAGGCAATACTTACCATTATTAAGGGGTTATGACAGTGTTAAAATTTTGAAAATATCCATTATTTTTTTATTCACTTTTTTCATAGTTAATAGTCTGTAGAATATGGTCCTGAAAGCCGTTTTTGGCTAAAAAAATTTTCCTCGAAGATATCAACAAAAAACTAACAAATCTGTTTCAAGTAAATTTTTGAAAAATCGTGATTTTTAAATATTTTAATTAGGCCAAACTTGTGGCAAGGATTGTTCTAACCCACTTTTTACAGAGTAATTTCATGAGAAATCCTACTGAAAATATGACTTAAAAACCGTTTTACAAACCGTTTTTTTCTCAAAAGTTATTAATTTATTTCCGTAAAATAAATAAAATCTGTAAAATTAATTTTTCTATGTGTGATTTTATGTTACTAAACTCAATGTGTTAAAGTAAAGGCATTCAACAAATTTGAATTTGCCACTCGAATAGGTTGTGCCTCACAGCGTCTGGTCGAGAATAAAGATTTCTGTTTGATCGGTATAGTAGAATTTTCTGTAAAGCAGCAGAAAGCAGCCAAACAGCTGTTTTTCATCCAAGACACTAGATCAGTGCAGTTAGTCTGCTAGCTGCTGTAGCAATGCTTATAACCTTATAGTGGTGTTGCAAAAGTGCAAGAGCTTCTGCAGAGTAGAAAAATTATTCAGATAAGTATTGGAAACTAATTAGTAATAACAGTGTTCATAATGAGCTTTTTCTTTGTCGGTTTATTTTTTGCTTTTAGGTATACGGGTGCAAGCCAGCAAAATGGGAGCTAATATTGACTGCCTGAAGTATTATTTTGCATACTTTTTAAGAACTTGAAGTGTATTTAATAATGGTAAGTATTGTATGTAACTGTAATTCATAAACATAACTTGATTATGAACAGCTAACGATAATTTTTATTTTATTTTCAGCTTCTAAATGCTATTATCACACAGTATGATATGCGCATACCACCAAAAATACTTTATTGTATGTATATTTGAGTACCAAAAGTAAATCAAGGTATACCACATAGTTTCTGTAAGTATAACTGAGTTCATTTGAATGATTTACATTATAAACTTTAAATGCCTTTTACTCAAATTTAGTTTTTTCATGCTTTTTGTGTACTTGCCGCTACTTTCTGAAGGAACCGTACTATCAATCATGATGATCTAAAGTGGGAAACCTTCTTTATTAGCATGGTCACAAACTGAGTGGAGCAGAATTGGCAAAGGTAAGTTCAAAGTGAATGTTACGTATGTTTACATATGTAACATTCACTATAATTACTAATATTGCCAATGTATGTTTAATTAATTATATAAATTTTGTGTTTTTCAGGAATCTGTTCCACTTAGTCTGAGACCAAACTCCTAATGAAGATTTGGCACTTTGATTCATCAGGATGGATGGTACGGTTCCATCAGAAACATGCGGCAAGTAAATAAATGTGATGAAAATCATGATTTTTGGTAAGCAAATACCTTTAATTGTTTTTAAATGTTACACTCACTTTATGCATATTATTTATGCATAAAAGTAATGTATAATACTTGTATTTGAAAGCAAAAATATAGTTTTTACAGCACCTATATATCTATTAATTTTTTACAACACTAAAAATTTTTCTTTTTTTTCAGGTTTTAACACTGTCATAACCACTGAAATACACTTCAAGTTGTTAAAAAGTATGCAAAATAATAATCCAGACAGTCAATATAAACTCCCATTTTGCTGGATTGCACCCGTATAACTAAAAGCAAAAAATAAACCAACAAAGAAAAAGGTCATTATGAACACAATTATTACTAATTAGTTTCCAATACTTATCTGAAAAATGTTTGTATTCTGCAGAAGCTCTTGCACTTTTACAACACCACTGAGGTTATAAGCATTGTTACAGCAGCTAGTAGACTAACTGCACTGATCTAGTGTCTTGGATGAAAAAAGTTGTTTGGCTGCTTTCTGCTGCTTTACAGAAAATTCTTTTATACCGATCAAACAGTAATCTTCATTCTCGACCGGACGCTGT
The DNA here is from genome assembly GCA_018906965.1 of Philotrypesis tridentata. NCBI lineage: Eukaryota > Metazoa > Arthropoda > Insecta > Hymenoptera > Pteromalidae > Philotrypesis > Philotrypesis tridentata. Next base: position 26,711 of record JACCIB010000496.1, read on the forward strand.
GAGGTACAACCTGTTCGAGTGGCAAATTCAAATGTGTTGAATGCATTTACTTTAACACATTGAGTTTATTAACATAAAATCACACATAGAAAAATTAATTTTACGGATTTTATTTATTTTATGGAAATAAATTCATAACTCATGAGAAAAAAACGGTTTGTAAAACGGTTTTTAAGTCGTATTTTTAGTAAGATTTCTCATGAAATAACTCTGCAAAAAGTCTGGTAGAACAATCCTTTTCATAAGTTTGGCCTAATTAAAATATTTAAAAATAACGATTTTTCAAAAATTTACTTGAAACAGATTTATCAGTTTTTGGTCGATATTTTCAAGGCAAATTTTTTTAGCAAAAAACGGCTTTCAGAACCATATTCTACGGACTATTAACTGTGAAAAAAGTGAATAAAAAAAATTAATATTTTCGAAATTTTAACACTGTCATAACCCCTTAATTGCGTGGGTGTATGTATTTATGTATATATAGGCAGATGATCGGGCGTGCAGCTCGATGAGGCTTCGAGTAGTTCCCTCGATGCTCCGACTCTCTCTCTCTCTCTCTCTCTCTTGTGTGGTGACTATAGACAAAAAGTTATCATGGGGGACCTAAATGTTGACCTGTTATCTGCTTCTGATGACGCCAACACTATCAGGCATTTGACTCAAGATCTATCCTTGCAGATAGTAAACCATGGATCTACGAAATTCACTGCAACATCTCAGACCTGGATTGATTTATTACTAACGAACGAGAATGACGTTATTCTGGACTGTGAGAGTGAAAGGATGCTCCGTTTTGGGAAGCACTGTGTCATTAGTGTCAGTCTCAACATCTATTCTCCAGGCTAAACGAGAGACTCGTTTATGTAAAGGGACTTTAAGAACATTTGTCTCATCTCTCTCATTGACCTGTTGGAGGCTTACGACTGGGCAACCATGAACTCGGTTGAATCCAATTTGGAAGGAGCTTTGCAGTCTCTTAATGAGAATTTACTTGTAGTTTTACATAAATTATCTCCACAAATATTAAGAAATAATCAATATTTATATACGTTTATTAATTAGAAATTTAAAAATCTATTTTTATTTTTTGTCAATTTTCATTGTTTATTTTTTATGTATTTTTGTATTTTTGTAATTATTTTTGTTTTTTCCTATACTACAAAATAAAGAAGGATCTATATATCTATCCATCTATCTCTCTCTCCTTCTCATTAGCGTATTTTCTGTACGAAATAGCTACAGGTGCCTGCAGGGACCGACGCTTTCCGTTACACCTTCTCCCAAGCCTTCAATACTGCCGGTATTGAAAGGCCTTAATGCGTGGGGAGGATATGCGGAATTCGTATGCGTCGGCTTCCCGCAACTACCCATCGCAGGGTTAGGTGTTAGTAGTCAGCTGGCCGTACTGGCTGCTCAATCCTGGTAGTCTCCTGCGTCGTCTGAAGCAGTCTCAAACAATTGCTCGGGACTCCGGATTCGGTCTGCATTCTGCTCCCCTCTTTTGAGGTCAATTTACAGAGGAGAAAAAAAGGACTTACCCTTATGTTCGGTTTCCTTCTCTTTCTCGCCTTCAAGGACGATCGCATCATGGAAGAGATCCGATGACGTCAGAGACGGGTCTGGATCTTCTCTATGTCGCGCCAGTGATCGGGCTTTTCGTCCGAGGCGATCGGCTGGATGGACTACGGCTCCTTGCTATTGCCGTATGCTCCCGCTCCCGCGTTTCCCAGCCCGGATTGATTTGAAAGCTTATTGGTGACTAGCAATTTCGGAAATCCGCTCCCGGCCGTTCACATACTGGACACTTCATCGTTTTTGGTAGCATGGGATACGCACCGCGGCGGTGACCCATTTTCCCACAGTAATAACATCGCGTCAACTGGCAGTTCGCGGCTCGATGACCTACGTGGTTGCATTTGTTGCACGCCCCTATGTAGGCGATGGGTTGCGCCGTTAACTACGCTTGGGGTAGCTGGTACTGGGGTATCGGCTACGCTGTCGGCTGGTACGTTAGGTTGCTGTTGGGCGGCGCAACTGCGGATATTACAGTAGTAGGTGTTACCATGTTGGCGGAGGCCACTTTGCCTTGTCTCTTCTTCGTGGGGACTGGAGTATCGCCAACGGCGGCAGATTCTGCTTTCTCTACCACAGCAGCTACTTTTTGCTTCAGTATTGGCCACCACGCCACTGCGGGGAATCGTAATTTATTCGGGGCCGGCGGTGGTACATACCGACTATCTTCATCTACTTGTGCTTCGTATCGATGCCCGTATCCTTTGACGTTTAGTACGTCTCAATGGATTTTCCCTTCAACACTCGGCGGTATTCCGGCCGTACATCTTTTATTAGGATTTTAATCTGCTGTCTCATCCTCAGTGGCTTGCGCAGATGGTTGACGATATACCGGAAATTGATGATGTATACCGATATCTTCTCGCTCTTACCTTGTGTCCTCTTATATAACCCATCCAGAATATTGTATGAGGAAAGCGACCCGCAATATTGTTGGCGAAATGCTTTTTCAAACTCTCTCCAATCCCAGAAGTCCTTTTCCTCTGTTTTAAACCACAGGATGGCTTGGCCAGACAGAGTATACGGTACTATGTTCAGCATTTTTCGGTTAGTTTGACCGGTTTGATTTTCAGAGTTGACTGGTTTAGTTTTAGTTTTATACTTAATTAGAAAAATTCTAATTATCATTTGAGGCCATTATTCTCACAGATTAACGTGTACTTAAAGTTGTACATTTATATAGGATAATAGAAAGGTAAGTTGACTTATATTTTGATATTTTATAGTATATTATTGATTACAATGACATTTAGTAATTCATCCAGTTTTCCCATAAAATAATTTCAATACGGTCGCACTGCATCATGTTGTTTAATCTTTTGCGATTTACTTAACCACAAAGTGGAAAGAAATCCTAACAGAAAGGTCAATTTGGTAGTGACTGCATTTAATATTATAAACTACATTACTATTATTGTATGTTGATGCCTCAATGTAATCGCCTTCTAGGAATACAAATAAAAATTTATTATAAAGATTACACATCCAAGCCCTTTGTCATTTGACAGCTTTTTGGTCCTTAGTTCGGACAATAATCAACGAATTACTGGAAGAATCGGCACATAAAGCGGCTAACATGGTCAAGTATAAGCGCAAGGACACAAAAGTATTACGTGTCAAGAATTCTGCAGCTATCAGCACTTTCGTCGCCGTCGAGAGCGAACGACACGTGCACTTTCGACGCTGCACTCTCTCGGCTACATTGTTGCCAGGACCCATAGAGCCCCATAGGAAAGAGAGAGAGAGAGAGAGTACCGAGAGAGAGAGCGGCAGAGAGAGTGTGCGCTAATTAAGCGAGGAAAGTCCCAGAGCGCCCCGAAAGCGCAAATGAAGACAGAGAACTCGTCACTCGTTAGAGAACCTGAGAGACTAATGCTACGGATTTTCCGCCATTAGATTTTTCTCGAGAGATTCTCCAGCAGATTTTCAGAGTATCTATTCTTGTTCAGAATCAAATTATAAAAGTTCAGTAATTTGTAGTTTTGGTTCATTATACCATTTAATGAGGCATTACATAACCTCAAAAATTGTATTCGATCATAAATAGCAAATACATAGTCTTGTTTATTGCGCTAAAGCACAGTTATGCGAGGTAGTTATTACAATTATTTATATTTACTTCATCTCAGATTACTGTATATATTTATAATTTTTGCGAAAAATTGGAACTGCTATCCGATATGAATTGTGGGAATCCGTAACGTGACCGTCACTTTTTATGCAATAAATTCATAATTTGAAATTTTTTAGTTATCGAATAAAAAAAGCTTTGTGTTGCGAGGTACGATTACGAACAGTTATCAGTTAGATTTTTGATGATATAAAGCATGTGCTGAATAAAAAGTTGGAACTGCCAGAGTCATAACCTGTCACGCTAGTCGTCAACGAGGCAGTCAAAAATGTAGATAAAAACTTTTATATCAATTCAAATAATAGATTGTTAATAAATTTTGCCTTTTTTACTACCTCGGGGAAATCAACAAATTTGAAAATTTTCTTTCCTACATTTTTGTGACGGTCATAAGCCGTCTTGTCTTATGTATCTCGGTTATGAAATTACGTGCGAATTTATATTTGTAAAAGGTTAACAGCTAACGGTTTCGCTACATCTCGGTTGCAGAAAAATACCTACAAACATCGGAAATCTAAGAGAATCATCGGTATTATTATCAAGGTAAGCATGTTAAAGCTCTCATTTATTTCGTCTTGGGAAAAGAACAGTATTGAAAGAAAAGTTAAATGTATTATTGAAAGCTATAAATATATTCACGCAACTCTAACCTAAAATTCATAACTGACATAATTTTTAGTCTTTTGTGATATAAAGTATGATTTATCGCTTACGAAAGCTATTCTAGCATTAAGACAAAAAAATAACTACGTTCACGAGTGATTAATTCAATATAAATGAGTAGGATTGTTTAAATCATGTGAGTTTTCCCACTCACTTAGCTCGTGCGAAAAATTTCATGAGCCTCATCTTCCGTACCTGTATAGAAATGTACTATCACGCGTATTTTAGCATTCATAAAAGTTTAAACATTGAATTTAATACGCATTTTCCTTACATTTAAAAATTAATAAGATATTTTTTTTATCGTATACAATTATGCTTAAATTTCAGTTCACGTGCTCATAGGTTAACAATACATCTCCTGACCTAGCTGTTCATTCTGCTTCGTTGCTGATGGCTACTCAGTTCTAAATAATCTGAAAAATCATTTATTTTTTATCAAGGTAAGCATGCATGAATTTTTTTTCTTTATTTTTGATTTTTGCATGATAAAATTAAATTTTAGAAAATTTTAATCAATACCATTGAAAAGAGCACCCTCTTTTACGTAGGAAATAGTGGTTCCCGGATTTTTTCCGCGCGAATTAATTACATGGTGACGATTCAAATTTAGATGTCAAAATCGGCTGTTCTGGGAGTTAATGGGTTAAAACGAATTTCTGTTGGTTTATATACTTTTTCTATGCATATTAAAAAAATATATATGTACTAATGTTTGAGGATTTGAATATTGGATATATCTCCTTCAAAAATAATAATAAACAATGGTATATTTTCAGAAATAATTTAAAAAACAAAAATTTTTATATATGCGATAAATCAGGTTTAAACAGTACTTGTTTTAAAGCAATTAACCCAGTACTTTTCCATTATTTTCGGAGTCGCTCTTTTAATGGCGCTCGTTCAGAATTGATCTAAATAAGTTTTAATTGTAAAAAATCGAAAATTATATAAAAGAATGTGATATTAAATATAATTTATCCCAAATTTTGTTTAGTTACTCAATAACTATCTAAATTGTATCCTCCGGGTTTAAACTTATTTTTATCTTATAGATATTTTGTATAAAATAAAATTAATTTGATAAATTTTAAATGAATCATTTTTTGATCATTCAAATTCGTAACCTTGGTGCGTTTAAATATTATAATTTTAATCCTGATTTGAAAAGAATTCAAAATGTAGCTTTCTTCTATATATGCCATTTATTATTACAATATTTTAACAAATTGAGGTGATATTGTGAAAGCATGAGTAAAAATGAATTTAAAAAATACTCTATTATTCTAAAAATAAAATGTTAATATTAAATCATGTTTTTAAAACGATTTTCTTTCTTTTTGTTTCAGGTTCAGGGGCTGGTGATTTCATAACTTATAAGATTTAATAACTTATTTAAACATTATTATCATAGATGTAATAAACTTAATTATATATACTTTTTTACTTTTATTATTTTAACCATAAATTAAACCTTGCAACAAAATCTATAACTATAACTCAACCTCACCTATATCGCATAACCAAAAACCTACTATTTAACCTGTACTTCATAATAAATTAATACGTCAACGTCAACCTGAACTTTACAATCTAAATAATTCATACCCTATAACCCTATAACCCTATAACATTAACCAAATTGATACATTAACCAAGTTTATATACGAATTTAATTGAAACATTAATCTAACTTATTACATTATTTAACTTACTATAATCATACATTTTGAGAAAGACATTTTTAAATTAATTTTGTTATTTCAATATTATTTGTATTTATTAAACTATCGACTTATTGTATTGTATGATATAAATGATATAAACATTTCTTTTAGATATATTAATTGATTTTTTATTATTGCTTCTACTTAATGATTTAGTATGATTCGTAAAATTCGCACTCCCGAGGAAGAAATTATTTATCAAAGACATCGTCGAGAAAGAAATGCTGAACATCAAAGATGTCGGCGACAAGCAGCTCGCGATCTTGTCATCAATAGATCCAGAGATGCTGCCGGTGAACCTCAACAGACAATAGTTAACGAAGATTATTTAGGAAAAATGGATATTGCATGCAAACATTGTAATGCTATCCATTTTAGCGATGAAAAAATTTCAAATAAAGGATTATCTGTCAGTGATAGTTGTGGTCATGGATCAGTAATCTTAGAACCTCAACGCGCATTCCCTGATGAACTTGAAAGTATGTTCAATAATACGCACTCACTTTCAAATAATTTTTTTCAGAATATTCGAAGCTATAACAGTTCATTATCATTTGCATCTTTTAATGCAAATTTATGTAATTTTCAATCTAGACATCCTGGGCCTTATTTCTTTAAGATTCAAGGACAAATATATTATCAAATAAATTGTGCATTACATTCAGGTATTAACGAATCTCCTTCATATGGCCAACTATTTATTATTGATCCAGACGAAGCAATTAATTTTAGAATAAATCAATGCCCCTTGATCAATCGTGATACGATGACAATACTTAATAGAATAATCAGAGAAAATAATGATTTTGCTCGATCTTATATAATGATGAAGGAAGAACTGGAAAATCAACAATTATTAAACGATAATAATAATGTTAATGATCCTGGAGAGTTGAAATTACTTTTTTCACTCAAACCAGGAACCGATAGAAGAAGATATAATTTTCAACGCGTTAATGAAGTAGCTGCGATTTTTTCGACTACAGATAATGGAGAAATTCCTGAGTCTTACGTAACTATTCGAAATATCCAAAATCCCTGCAATGCCTCAGCACAATGGACAAAATCCCTGCAATGCCTCAGCACAATGGATCCTAATGTTGAGCCGTGGGTATATCCATTACTATATCCTTATAAACGCATAACTCGATTGGCTTATACTAGATATAAAATAGCAATCAGAGGAACTGAATTTAATCCATTTCTATTGGGTCAAAAAATTCTCCAACAATGGATAGTAGATTCTTACGTAAAAATCGAAAAAGGCAGAATTCAATATATAAGAGGTCATCAAAAAGAAATACGAGCAGATACCTATAAAGGATTGCACGACTATATGAGTAACGCTGCTGCTGATATTAATGGCAGAATAGGTAAGACAATTATTCTACCATCAACATTTATAGGGTCACCTCGTGATTTGCAACAATGCTATCAAGATGCAATGGCTATAGTTAGTGAAAAAGGTAAACCATGCCTTTTCCTAACCATGACATGTAATCCAAAATGGAAAGAAACCGAAGAAAATCTTTTACCTGGACAACAAACTGCTGATCAACCTGATCTCTGTGCTCGCATTTTTGATTTTGTGAGTCTTGTGAGTGCCGGCCGAGCGCCCCTGTTTCTCTCTCTCTCTCCCTCGCGACAATCACCCTGGCTACTGAAGGCCTGAGGCGCGCCCGTTAGCACAGCCTAGACCGCGGAATACGCTGAGCTCGGACTTGAGTAGACGGCTGCGCGGAGCTCGATCTTCGCTTTGCAGTGCATCGCGAACAAACGCGAATGCGAAACGCGAGCGCGTTTATGTAACTCAATAATTTGGCTGAATAAATTACGGATGAGTGCATTCACGCCACATCCTACCTAGCACACAAGAACCCATCCGGAGGTCACGGAGCTGAGTAGCCGAGCCGTGCCAGGTTGAGCCGACCGGGTAAGTCTCTTACTTTTGTGCGCGCGACTCCTTCAGCGTTGTAGGCCGCAGCTAGTGGCGACCAGGAAAAGAGCACCGAGGAGCCACGTCACAACCTTTACAAACCAATTTTTCATAAAAATTGTACCTCAATCGCGCACAAGCATAGCGAGTAAGAATAGAGTCATGCCATGAAGCACGACTAAGGGCACGAGTATCGTACACTATTTGATAGCATCTGTGTGCCCTAAGCCCGCGTCTGCCACGCTTATCGTATTATAAGAAATCGATTCAGGTAAAGTAAGGTTAGATCACTGATAAGCGTGCTATAGGTACGGACTTAGGTTACACAGTGCTATAATAGTACATTACGATACATGTAACCTAAGTGACCCATTATTGTACGGCGTGTAAATAGCGCCCGAGCGGGATGAGACCATTATTAGATTAGGGAATTGCCGATGAAAACACGAAGAAAAAAATACTGAAGAATTAATATTTTTACATAGGCCTTACAGACCAGCACTCGTAATGCACTTTCCATCTTTCCTTACTCAGCTCTAAAATACTAGATCTGAAAAAGAAAACTTTTGAATTATAGTTGAATGCACCTAGATTTACATCATGTTAAGAAAAATTAGTTTGGCCTATGAAATAACCGTTAAAATCAGTACGAAAGTTTGTTAACTTGGGTTATATCTTGTGGATGAACAGCTGTTACACGTGCTCACGAAGAGCGGCAACATCGCATTTCAGGAAGGAGGAATTTTTGAATATATACATAGTCCAACAAACGGAATTAACCAATATTCTTTCAAATCATAGATTAAAATTCTAAAATGAAGTTAGACCTCAGTGTTCATATATCGCCATTCGTAACTCTTACAATTTTTTTATCTTAGTTGTCAGATTTTTTTTGATAAACTGTCCTTTATTTTTTCCATAGTACGTACATTATAAGGCATTTTCGTTATCAATATGCAACTTGCACATGCCATACAGCATCAAATAGCGAACAACAGAATCTAAGCGTTTTCACATTATTTCAACCTATCATTGCGACGTTGCCAGTTCTTTCGCCGCAGTAACGTACAGAAAATGTGTACCTTACCGTAACGACAGAAAAAAATTATTGTTGCTCTTTTCTTAGCTTTAACACAAAGTTTGTGTTTCCTTTATGTTTATATAACTATTAGAATTGACAATAGTAAAATTTCCTATATTTATGTAATACAATCGTATAAGCCACACTAGGTGCCCCACCAGCTTACGATACCCAATGCTGGAGCCACCTTAAGTGCGGATTTAGGTCACGCTGTGCTATAAAATATATTATATAACATCTATTATATACATTCCATACATGAATTTTAATTTTTACATAATATTGTTTTCAGAGTACGTCCTCTAAATCAAAAGGAAATAATTGCTAGAGATCATCTAGCTATTAAATTTCCAGGTGAAGGAAGAATAATTCTCGTAAGTACACAAAAAATGATGCCAATTATGCAAGAAGATAACACTGATTTTGATCATTGCAAAATAGCCCACGCACAATGCCTCTACAAGACTGTATAATGAATTACTCTTTTAAGGGAACTCGCCACTTAGATATGTCAAAAAAATCGTTGTCTTTTTTTACTCAATGTAATAGAAGATTTACAATAGAATAAGATCCCGAAAACCGCATATTTAAACAATTTTAACTATTTTTTCGTGAAGTTGTAATCTTTTTCAATATTACTAATAATGCCTTTATTTAATTATACAAATACAGCCTGAATTAGATTTCTATGAATACCATAAAGATATTATTTTTTCACTGTTTTTAAAGTATATACAACCTCCACTAGGGGTTGGCACTTTGATGTGTCCTAAAAGGCCAATGTGGGGCTCATCTGGCAGATCTATCGACTCGGCTCCGGTTCGCGGATATGTGGTGTTCCGAACCGCGTCGGCGTGGGTGGCGGGGCGGTGCTGCTGGAGAAGGGCAAATGGGTCTGTTGCCCTCCTGGCCGGGATAAGGTTCATTCAGGCATAGTGGCAAAACTGAATTGATGCGTGAGACCGCCTCTCGGCTCTGGGAGTAGTCGCCCTAGTTGGCATCCACGTAAAAAGGACTCTTCCTGCCGGACCTCTCTGCGGGGTTGGAATCGGGCCTCGGGGTTCTCGAGAACAGTCATTCGGGTAGGTCAGAGGTTAAGAACAGGAGGCGTTATGGGTATTTCATCCAACCTCTAATCCCAAGATGGAGCTACCAGGGTCTAGGTGATCTCAAACAATGACTAGATGTAATAGGGTGAAACTCGTGCGTACACAACCCTCCCAGGCAGGCGATAGTCCAGGGCTAAACGACTGAACCTCCCCAACTAGGCGAATGCAGTAGGGCCTAGTTGTGTACATAGTACAGGGGCCCGGATCGGTCTAATCAACATGATCTGGCTGCTCTATTAGCCTGCGAAAAATCTCGCCCAACTAGTCAAGACCGGTTGGTGACCGGATTAGGTCAGGTTGGGTTGGGGAAGGGGCCTCACCGAGGCCACCGGTGCCACGGATACAAACGTATCCTCTATTCTTTTTGTAGTACAATAATAGAGCGTAAAAACGAGGAAATAGTTTCAAAAATACCAGAAACCACGCAAGACAGAATCGCAGGTTCAGGCTACCAAGCCGAAGGCCACGGCAGAAGGAATCCCGGAGGTCTCGGGAGAAACCCCGATGACTGAGGGTGAGGGGTGGAGAAAGAAATCCTCTGTTTCAAAGACAGAAAAGAGGATACTAGCAAGAGCGGAGGTTGGGCAACAGCTGATGCTCTTAAAGAGAGCGCACTCTGACAGCTTGATACCGAAGAATGCAAGAAAGGGTACGGATACCTGGAGGGCGTACAGCGGTGCGGTATCCTCCGAATTAAAAGTGGTCATTGTTCCGCAGCTGTACCCTGGCATTCAAATGAGCATGGAGAAGGCATACCGCAACCTTAATCACGTTGACGGAGAAGTCTTCAGCAACCCTGATCGAGCTGATTTTTCCAATTTTTTGGAAAATAGGCAACAGAGGGTCGCGTTGATCTTCAATTGCAAGGTAAGGGAGGATGAAGCGTGGCATGGAGGCCTTGGCCAAAATTACCAGGGCTTTGATCTACTGTGCTAGGACCCTGAGGCATTGACCAAGATAATAGAGCGTCAAAATCCTACCTTGAAGGTCGATACTTAGGTGCTGACCGGGTCACATAAGGTTACCAAGGGGTTGACCGGAAAGAGGGAAGAACGACAGTGCCAGTCCTCCTGAATTGGGTGGAAAGAGGTGGAAGCATTTAAATTCCGCGACTAGAGACCCTTCCTGGGACAAAGCAGGATACTTTTCCTAGGTCGTACGGGTCGGCGGAGAACATCGAGCATTGCTGAGAGATTTCACGGATATCATTCTGAATTCGTACGAAGAGAATTACGAACTCAGGAGGAGGAAACCCAATGAGGCCCCTTGGTGGAATAGGTTTGTTGAAAGGCTACACAAAGGGATCAGAACAATCCGGAATAGGGCCAAGCGCAATAGGATGGAGGTGGATATGCTTCGTTTTAGGAAACCGCAGATTGTCTATAAAAGGGCGATTTAAGAACCTAGGATTGAGGGGTGGGGGAGGACCTGTAGCGATTTAGTGGATTTCAAGGATACAGCTAAACTGTGCAGAATGCTCCAACACCCCAAGGATACTTAGCCTTAGATAAGGTGGGAGATGCTTGAGCGGAAAGTAGGCAGGTAGCTCTATCAGGGCTACTCAATAAACATGTTCCAGATCACCGGGCATTGGAAAGGAAGGAAACAATCGGGTATAGGCCAAGGGAATGTCACTGGATGGTAACTAGGCGCATTACCAGTAGGAGAAGGTTAAAATGGGCACAGGACACCTTATAGTCCTACAAGGTTAGGGGGTTGGATGGGGTCTTCCCAGCTCTACTACAGCAGAGAGAGGCGGTATTCGAAGCCATCCTAGAGAAGCTGTTTAGGGTTTGCCTAGCGTAAGGGTATACACCTGGAAGATGGAGCCGGACGAAGATGGTGTTTGTTCCAAAAGTGGTGGCACAGCACACCACTGCCGGAGACAATGGGCCGATCAGTCTGACCTCGTTTCTTTTGAAACCGTTAGAAAGAATGGAATGGTAAGGCATTACATCTCCCAGACTTTGCATAGATGGATCTGTACCATGCTAAGTACCAGAGAGATTGAGGCACACTGGGGCTCAAGTTCCAGGAGATGCAGGGTGAGAAGGGTGTATATTCTCGCCCAGGTTGTGTTACCTAGTAGTGGATGATTTGTTGCCGAAGTTGAATGATGGAGGCATATACGCGCAAGAGTATGCAGATAACATCTAGGTTATGGTAAGGGACTGTGACATAAATATTGTAGCGGGAGTTATGCAGTATGCATTAAGCCTCGTGGAAGAATAGTGTAGGGCAACTAAGCTAAGTGTGAACTGTAAGAAAGTGACCAATGTATTGTACACAACTAGGTACAAATTCAAGACGGTAGAGTGGCTTGCCTTGAATGGTGTGCCTCTGAAACTGTCGCAGTAGGTGAATTGACAATTGACTCGAAACTCAACTTTGGGTAAGCCCATAAAAAGTAAATGTGAGAGGACTAAGAACACTTACTGGTTCCAGCAGGCAGGTCCCAGGATCTGCCTGCTAGAATTCCCTCCGCTAGCCAAGGATATAAGGACTAGTGCCTTTGAAGCATGTTCTAAACTTTCTGGGAACAAGACGTGCGACTGATTCTGAATAAGGATATGAAGGCATAGACCATGAATAGTCCGGGAGTCCTGGAATTGGGACTGGAAGTTCGTGCCACTCGCAATTTTATTGTTGGATCTGGTAGGTGTTAGTGTACTGATGATGACCTTAAATTCTCTACCTCGCAGCTGCCCCGGAACATTGTCATTATTACAAAATAAAGTTAAAAAATGCGTTTTTTTTGTTTTTCATTTGTAGTTTTTTTATTATCAACTTTACGTGAAAAATTTGAGTATAAAAATTATTCACAATTGAATTTCCTACAAGGTACATGTATTCCCGAGTGCGAAATTAACTTTTTTCATCGCTAAATTGTTTAAATAAAAAAATAAAGTTTTTTTCTTCATATTGCCGTAGCTTATGCAAAAATAATTATTTTTGATCGAACATTCACTCAAAAGGTCTTGACAGCTCATACTATATAAAAATGCTTGCCCGATCTCGCTAAGTTAAAATGGCGGCTTATTGCAAAATAGTTATTCTATTATTTCAAATGCATCTCTATTTGTCGCGTATAACAATAAATCGATGCGACCACCTGCAATCGCAAGCTTATGGCATACTTAACAAACGCTAAAAAGAACTTTTCTTCGAATTAATATTTAACAACATTTTTAGCAATAAATGTCGATTTCTGGGTTTGTATCTCGGCCAATTTTAAAGTTAGAGAAACGCGGTAAAATCCATCGTAAAGTCTGTAAAAAACCATCAATTTTCGTATAAAAAACATTAAGATCGGACAAATAGGAGCCGAGATAACAATTTTTTTTCAATCGCCGATTACGCCGAAACTACTTAATATTTTTAGATGAAATTTATCGCAGTGCTTGTTGAAGAAATACTCTAGAAGATCATGTCTGTCCGAACAGCAATAGATATCTTGGTTCGGCTGAAACGACTGGTGAAAAAGGCAAAATCAGCGCGCGCAGCCGCGCGGCTCGTCCGGTCGGGCGGCGCGGTGGTGGGGGGACCGCCACTGCGGCGGCGGACAGGATTTCGTGAAGCTTAATTGTAAATTTATTTTCTCGGCAACTAAAGCAGCTATTGCAATACTTTTTTTTCATTTAATGTGTTTTATTCTCAGCTTTTTTGCTCTGTTAATTAAATTATCATTAAATTAACAGAAATGCCTAAAACTGTCATTTTTTGCACAAATTTTCATATTTTTTTACCAAGCGCATAATATACATAATTTTGAATCTACAAATATTATTATCGTTACACCCGCATAAGATATATATGTATATGTTATAACGTTTGATTTTGTTTCGTTATGTTCGGCCACGTTCCCTGGGAATCTCTCCTCGATATCCCAGTAGGCGCCAGACGCTGCCCCTGCAACGTCAGAGCCTCGCGGCTTTGTCGTCGATACTCAGGCGGGAACGAGGCGGATGGTGGTTCCTCGGCTCGCTTTAGCCGCTGCCCGGCTAGGTGTTAAGGGAATGGCTAGCTCAGCCCGGCACGGGAAGGAGAGAGGGGGTTCGGGGTTATAAAACAGTCGCGTTTTAAGACAAGAGCTCTTTACTCCACGTAAAATTCTGGCATTGATGAAGAGAGCCGAGAGATAGCCTAAACAAAGAAGTAACGTGTAGACACTAATTCTCGCGTAACGTAGCCACGATCAATTTCGCACCTATCACTATTGTCCGCAAAGGTATCCGCTCGCTGATAATACTAATGAGGGAGCCCTCGCCGGAAAAGCGACTCTCGCGCGTCTCAAGGCACACACTCACGCACGTCCGCTCGACGTACCATTCACGCTTCGTCCGAGGACAAAGCCAACATGTATTTGCGGTCACCCATAACCCTATAACCCTCGACCTATTCCGTGCACACAACTTAATCTATTGGTCGCGACCGGACGCTCCTTGCCCGTTCGCTCCCATGTAACCTACTTTAGGCCGAGAGCCTGTCCGCGTACTACCCGACTCACTACACCTCTCGCGCCTCTAAACTAAGCCCGAGCGTCGATCGAGTCCCCCTTGTACTCGTCGACGCGTTTTCCGCGACACTCCTTGATTCACACGACGTACACAAGACAGATAGCCCCGGATTACCTGACTAAAAGGTAGCACGTGAAGGTAGCTTACACAGGTAGCAGGTAGCCCCAGGTAACATGCATTCCGAATTCACTCTTAAAACTAACTTAACTAAGAAGAGACGCCGAAGGTAACCGAGATAGCCGCGCACGAGGTCGAAGTCCTGATGACAAAGGAAACACGCGAAAGAAAGCCGCGCGTGGAACTGCGCTTGCGCCCGCGAGGGAAACTAAGATACTATGTGCGAAACGAACCACTGACCTTTATCCCTTCGTCCAAAGTCCACGCCGATGATCCACCAGGTGGCACCAAAATTCACAAAAGTCACAAGAAAGCCAAAGTCCCTCGGGAATGCAGCGAGTCGTCCGAGCTGTAGCGGCCGGGGCAGGAGAGTGCCAGCTCGTGCACTCGTCGCTCGCCTCGCGCTCTCGCTCTCCCGTGCCGCCGCTCCGCGCGCGCTCTCATTGGTCGGTTTGCCTGGGACGACGGTCCCGCACGCTCGCGCCGCAACAGGCTCGTTCGTCCCCTACATCGCCGACCGCTACGCATGCGCGCTAGGCTATTCGATTAATATCGACGCTGGAGCAGATAGC
Source organism: Philotrypesis tridentata (assembly GCA_018906965.1). Classification (NCBI taxonomy): domain Eukaryota; kingdom Metazoa; phylum Arthropoda; class Insecta; order Hymenoptera; family Pteromalidae; genus Philotrypesis; species Philotrypesis tridentata. The sequence continues at coordinate 42,136 of JACCIB010000496.1, forward strand.
CGCGAGATTCGAATGCTTGTCACAATAGGTAACCAGAATTCACACAACTGATTCGTGTACAACCGAGGTAAACGCAAATCAGGAAGTATAAGACAACTCTCAGCATATCCGTCTGCCTAGGCCTTTGGTTCTGGAGTACGCCTGTTATCTAGAGCACCGAAGTCGCTGTTTTACTTCCAACCTTCGTGGGAGGGCAGTCATCACGCTGGTCCTGCTGCATCAAACGCTCACGTAGGAAGCCCCGCCGGTTCATCACCTACGTCCGCTCTTCAGTGATGAACGGAATGAGCGTCCTGGGTGAATCTGAGTGACTATTGCGACACCGGAGTATTATGTCCTCTCTCGCCCTTGACTGAGCGTTGAAGGCGTCCTCCGTATTTTCCTCCCTTCGCTGCAGCCTCTCCGCTCGTCGCGTTGTCGCTCAGAAAGAAACAAACGCCATTACCACATGCACTCGATACTCATTCATACGGCCTTGAGACGCTCTGCCCCGGTAGCTCGGAACCCGATGGAACGTGGCGACATTTTGCCACGTTACAACTCCCCCTCCCTTGGGAGAAGGAACGAGCCAGCGGATCGTTCCGACAACCTCGTCTCACCTCACGGGTGCAGGGCGTCTCGCGGCCTACGCGTGCAGCTTCTCGGCTGCCGCTCTCTCTCCATGCACTCTCTCTCATTCATTCTTAACTCTAAGTTTGGATTGGGGTTTATTAGGACTTATTTACTACTTATAATTAATTAAAACTACTTAACCTAGGAAAGGGGCGCGATGGAAAGGCCCCGTTGCAGAATAAGTAAGGAATAGGAAACTTATTCTGCTTGGACTTACGCTAAAATAAAGGTAACCCTCGCTTTTGAAAATATTAAAATTTATTTATAGATAATAAAATAAAATGGCACTTTTGGTCGTCATTATTCTAATAGGTAACCGTGTAGATAGGAAAATTACTTGTAAAAAGGTAGCCAATTACATGGTCTTATGTACTATGGCACATTTTGACTAATGATTAATATTAAGGTAACGCGTGTTGACTCTAGCTTGTAATAAAAAACTAAGTAATAAGATAATATAATGAAATAAAATAAAGAGACAAAAACAGAGATAAAAGGTAAAAAAAAGGTATATAGTTAGCCGATAAAGGTAGCCTCGGTTGCCCTTACACTCTATCTCCTCGTCGGATAGAGGTAGCTCGGATTCTCCGGAGTGAATTGCTGCAGGCAGTCCAGCCCTTCGCGTGGAGGTAGCAGCTGGTTTCGCGGCACGTTAGCCCTGAGACATGGGATATACGGCCCTTCTTGTCTCCAGGTCTGCGCACAGTGCGGACAGTCGCGTAGAGTGACATTACGTGTGCCGCATCGATAGCAGTACGTGCCCTGTCTCCGGTTACATTCGCGGTAGCGATGATCATCTCCGCAGTTAAAACACCCAGGCAGCCGTGGGAGTACGTTCACCCAGCGTCCCTCGATTTCGAGCCAGCCTTCGTACTGAGCGTTGGTGTACGGGGTTGAACGTTGCTCTTGGCGGCGCGCGTTCCTTTCTGCTCGCTGCAGGGTGGGAGCGCTGTTGTTGGGTCTCTCGACTGCACTGCTCGCGAAGTCCTCCTCTGTGATATTTAGATGAGGGGAGACGAATTGGCGTTGCGATGGCATTGTCCTCATTGGCTCCGTCTGCGTGGAGGACTCGGTCGTGTTTGGTACATGGCTAACTTCCACGACCGTCTGCACTACCCGCGTCTCTCTTCGGGTGTCCTCGGGCAACGTCTGTATCGCGATAGACTCCGTTGGACGGCTTCTTGCAGCGTCGGTCTGTGTCGTATTGTTCGTTGCTGGATTGAGTGCGTAGATCTTCATCGACGTTATCGGTGGCGGTGTTCTCCTCCGGATCTTCCCGAGTGGACACGATGGTCCCGGAAGGATGCATGGCCTCGACCGCACCTTGTTCTCCCATCTCTGCTGTATCTCCTTAAATACAGAGATCATCGCTGGATTTTCAGTGAGGAAATCGGTGAAGACTTCCTCATGTCCGAGCAGGGGAAGTAACGGGCTGTCCGGCGACTGCTTTCTTATGAGCTTCCGGATTTCTTCGATCTTCTTCTCTTCTTGAGGTCTACAGTCGATTTCTTCATCGCTGTCCAATGAAATTATCCCAATTTCTTCCTGTATTTCGACGTCTAAGTCGCCTTCCTCTAAATCTTCAAGTCGCGGCGATTGCGCGCGTGGAGATGTCGGGCATCGGTGGATGTCGTCCGGAGGGATTACAACAAAGTCCTCCGGATGCTCCCCCTCCCTTGGCGGAGAGCCTGACTCAGGCTCTTTGTCGCGATCGACGCGCTCTGGCGAAGGAGGTAAAGACAAGACCTCTATGTCGGACGTGTCCGACCCAGTCTCGAGAAGCAAGCGCTCTTCTTCTTCCGTGGGCGTTGTACTAGTTACGTTTTCCATAAGTGCAAAATAGGTAGCCTCGCGCCTTTGGAGGTAATATAATAAGTTAGAGAACCACAATTTATACCAACATTTAATGCCATGTAACATAATTAACTATTCTTACTTGAAATCAACAAAGGTAACCAGTGCCTTTGAAATCGCGATAGGTAGCTGCTTGATCCATTGTTTTCCTAAGGTAACCCGGAAGGTAATTACTTGGAAACAATAGGTAACCTTGATGATCAGGAACACCTAGGTTGGAATAGGATGCTTAGAGTTATAAGGTTTTAAATCACATACATGCACTTTCGGAATGATCTTATTATCTCAGGAAATGAGTTCGTATACGAGTGGTGAGATCAGTTTTGTAATTGTATAGGGGCCTTTATATGATTTTGCAAGTTTTGCTGCAAAATTTTTGTTGCGTCAGACAGAACTCGATAGCGCATTACGACGGCATCGCCTAGTTTGTAAGTTACGTGGCGATGCGAATTATTATAATATTTCGCCTGTCTGTCATGCGCTTTTTCTGAGTTTTCGACGACCCAGTCTCTGATTGCCTGTAATCTATACAGCCGTTCTAGCCACTCGATTACACTACCTTGGTCAATTTCTTCCGCGTTTTCTATTTCTTTTCGCAGGCTGTGTATAGGTAGCGGCTCGTGACCGAAATTGAGAAATGCGGGCGTTACTTGTGTTGACGCGTGTTTTGCTGTATTAAAAACAAAGCGGAAGTCGTAAATGTGTGCGTCCCATTCGCGATGGTCTTGTTCTATGAACGCGCATATCATAGATTTTAATACACGATTAACTCTTTCGACGGGATTTGCTTGAGGGTGATAAGGAGGTGTTGTGGAATGTATAATGCTTGCTTCTTTAAGATAGCCAATCAGTGTTTTGTTTGTAAATTCTGTACCATTGTCAGATATGAAAACACGCGGTGTACCCCATCGCGTCGTGACTAAATTGTGAATCGCTGATTTTATTGCTATGCCTGTGGCGTCTTTTAATAGTTGGATTTCTATCCAACGAGTGAATAGATCTTGGATTACCAAGAGATAGCGCATGCCTTTTTTGCTTCGCGGTAAAGGACCCATGATGTCTGCTGCAATTACGCACCATGGATGTTCTATAATGCGTTGGCCTAATAAGCCAGGCGGGGCGAATTGCTTGGATTTGCTCTTTTGACATATATCGCAGTGTTTAATGTATGTAACGATATCTTTGTACATTCCGGGCCAGAAGTAGTATTCCTCGATACGAGCGTGCGTTATTTCTATCCCGAGGTGGCCGCTTTGAACGTTGGCGTGCGCGTCGTATAATATTCGGTCTTTGTCGTTTGTTTTTACGACGAGCTTCCATATAGAATTATCATTTTTCACTGAGTCAATTATGGTTTGTTCGGTTTTATGATATAATACGTTATTTGCGGTGTGCCAGTTATGGTATTTTTTCGGATTATTCAGGACTTCTTGTATGCGTTTATTATACCAATCGTCGTTACTTTCGTAAGGAGTTAAGTTCTTCCGACGCATCCTCGAACATGCGCGATAAGGCGTCCGGCACGTGGCGCTACTTTTTCTTCGTCGATCTGCAGCCCCCGTCTATTTACAATGTAACCAAGATATTTGACTTCTGATAGACAAAATTTGCTTTTGTCTTTATTTATGAATAAATTTGCATGTTTCAAATTATCGAAAACTATTTTAAGCCATTTTAAATGATCGTCAAATGTCTCAGTGACAATGATTAAGTCGTCGATGTAGGAATAAACATGTGGCTGCAATTCTGGACCGATTAGAGAGTCAATTAATCTCTGAAAAATTGAGGGCGAGTTCACCATCCCGTAAGGTAGCATTTTGAAGTGAAACAATCCTTTTCCTGGCACTGCAAAGGCCATAATTTCTCTACTATTTTCCGCTAAAGGTATTTGAAGAAATGCTTGACTTAGATCGATTGTCGAGATGTAACGAGCTATTCGTAATTTATCTAATATAGATGTCATAAGAGGTAGTGGGTATGCATCTTTTTTAATGATTGCATTAATTTTGCGCAGATCTAAGCAAAATCTGCGTGAATCGTTCGATTTTCGCACCATATGTACTGGCGAAGACCATTCGCTCTTAGATCTCTCGATTATATCTTCGTCGAGCATTTTATCGACTTCCGCGAAAAGGATTGCTTCGATTGCCGCTGAAATCGGATACGGTCTCTGTTTGATCGGCGGGTGGTTATTGACGTCGATCGTAGCTTCGATTAAGTTTGTTTTTCCGAGTTTAGCCGAGATAACCGGTAGTTGTTTTTCGAGAAATTGTTTCAATTTTATTTCTTGCGCGTTAGTTAATTCGCTTAGACCGCAACATTCTATTGGCGATTGCGAGATAGCCGAAAAGTTATTTTCAAACGTGTGCCTAACGAGTGGCTCTGTGTTAAATATATACGTGAAATTGTTAAAGTCGACTGTTAGTCCGAATATTTGTAGTGCATCTATGCCTAAGATGCAATCTTTATCTAAGCAATTTAATACTCTAGCTTCAATTGTTTGAAGTCTATTGTTAAGTTTGATCGGGACTTTAACTACTTCTCGTAAATCCTCCGTATAGCCTAAAAGTGTCGTAACTTTGCCGGTGACGTTCGAGTTACATTGAAAGTTATGTCTTTTTGCTAAATTGCGAATTTTTGACCCGATGAAAGTTTTGTTTGCGCCGCTGTCAACTAGCGCATAATATTTATTATCGGCTATATCTATTGATACGTATAGTAATTTTGAATTATTATTTGGCATGTTATATATTTCGTCCTTTGTTACGATGTACTCAGTTAAAAATTCGTCTTTTGTTGGTTGAGCTGAAGGCTCTGCAACGTATTTTGCATTTTCTTCACGAGTTTTGTATGTATCGCATATGAAATCACTGAAACATAAATTTTCGAGGGAATTCAAGGTAGCTTTAGGTACGTTTTCCGAGGGAGCTTGTGAGTTCGAAATTACCGAGGTAGCGTGTGTATACAAGTTTTCCGAGGTAGATTGCGAATTCGTATTTTCCAAGGTAGCATGTGACATAAATTTTCCCGAGGTAGCTTGTAAGTGTGAACTGTCCGAGGTAGCGTGTAAAATAAACTTTTCCGAGGCCTGGTGTGTAGGCGAAGTCGCAACGGCCTCATAATGCGGCAATACTTCGCGTTTCCTGAGCATTCGGGACAATTGGCGATGAGATAGCCGATTAAGCCACATTTGTGACAGAATATTCCCGGTGGATTACAATCGGGACAATTAGGTAACCTTACGCCAATTTATCCGCATTTTAAACAGACCATTCGTTTTGGGCTCTTGCATTCCCGAGCGAAATGGCCTATTTTTCCACAATTGTAGCATAAGGCGTTTTGTGGTGATGCTCGCGTATTCACGTCGTTTTGTGTGTTTCTATCTGTTGATTGTGAATTCGCGGGGCGATAATTATTATTAGTACCTCTACGGTAGTCTATATTGTTAAGATCATCGTCGTCGAAGTAGATAGTTTCATTTTCGTTTGCACTTTGCGCGTCATTTTGAGCATTATCGTCGTCTTCGACTTGCAAGTTAGCCAGATTTTGTCTTATGTTGCGCACGGTTTTGTGTTCGCGATATGCTAAGTCGGGTAAGAGGGAGTCTTCAGCGCTCGGAGGTGGCTTATAGGAACGAGCAATTAAAAGACTTTTTTCTTTCCTTACCGCCCCTGTTTCAAGGTCTTGAAATGTGAATATATCGTATCTATCGATGCGGACTTGTAACCGAGGTAGCATATTTCAAAGCGCGATATCGATTTCTCTATCTTGACCTAATGGAGGTACCATACGTTCGAACATTGCTTTAATGTAAGTCAAGTAATCGACAACAGATTCGCGTTCCCCTTGCGTGCGACGTCGTGCATTTTCCAATAGTGTGTATTGGAAATCTGCGTTAGAGAAGCGGGCGCGCCACGCATTTTCGAATTGTTCGAAATTTTACCAATATTGTGAATTTGATCTAAACCATTGTAAGGCTACGCCTTGTAAAAAGAATGGCATAATTCCGAACAAATCTGCGTCAGATACGTGCATGATTATACGACCTTCCTTTAAACGCGTGAGGAACTCCTCGCTATCTTCGTCGCGTCGTCCCGAAAATTTTATGTTACATTTTCGTACGAAGTCGAACGCGGTCATAGGCGTCGGCGCCGGCGTGCGCCTATCTAATATGTGTCTGTCGAGAGGCGGCTCTCGCCTGTTGTTACTTCTCGCGTTATTCTCCGGTAACATTTCTACGATGTTATTTTCCGGTCGGAATTGTACACGTGGTCTGTTATCGCTATCGCGATTTGCGGTACTTTCTAAATTTTGAATATTCGCGAGAAAGATATTTTCGCGATTTGATTGATCATCGTAGATGTTTAGGTAGCCTCTTGGTTCTGTATTGCGCGTACGGTTGGTTGGCATCGGAGTCGATGCGCTCAAGTTTCGGTTAGATAGCCCTTCTAAAGTATTTCGGCGCTCCGCGAAAGTCGACGATCTCGCATTGTTTTGCTCTGTTAAATTATTTAGTTCAAAATTTTGTGTTGCGTTATTGTTATTTTCTTGATTATTCAAAGATAGCCTTATATTATTATTTGTAAATTACGAATCTCTGCGATTTGCATCTGCCGAGAAACGTGTCTCGTTATGTGTAGGTAACCTTTCCTGCACGAACGGAAAATTAATCGGCGCGCGTGATAAATTGTTTGTATTGTTGTTTGATAAATAGCCTGAGTCTACTGTGTTGAGTATAGGTGCTCTGTTGTGTGTATTAGAGGTTGGAGGAGGTTGAAGAGATAATCGTCGAGTATTCGGGTTTCGCGGAATTGTACCGGTCGCTGCCTGCGGACGTGACAGCTCTGCGTTCAGTTGCAAGTTTTCAACCGGACTTGATGTACGCGGTACAGAGACTATAGGTTCTACTGAGTTTAAACGGCGTATAGCGGCGCGCAACTCCTCGGTCGTCGGCGGTTGATACGGCGGAGGCAACGATGCCTGCGCCAGCTCGTCTATGCCTCGCTCTACGTAGAGCGCATCTGCGAGACGGCGCTGTAAATGCGCCGGACTTCCCTGTACGCTTAAGCCCCTATTCGCCAGTTTGGTACAAATAGTATTTTCCTCTTGGGTTAGCACCCAATCATTAATCGATGCTTCACTCGTCATTGATTCGAGTGATTATATGTTTATGAAATAATGTGTATATAATATGTATAAGTATCAATTCTGAAACTTTAAATTTATGGGCCTGCTGTTTGCAGTGCTTCGGGGATTTTCTCACCAACTCGTATACAAATAAACGGGCGCGCAGTTCCACAGATTCTCGGTTTCGGTTCATTATTATTTATTGCCCCCCAACGGTCAGTTTTGAGGACTTCGCTCGTGTTTATGTTTCGGCCGTACTATGTCGAGCGTATGGCCGGCATGCACCTAAGTCTATGCGAGTGTATTGCTGTTATTGTGTACTCGCGCGCTGAGAAAATTCTCCGAACCGCACCGCGCGGCCGTTAAGTGTGCGAGCGTCTCAAGTATAATAGTGCGCACTCGAGTATCCCTTGTTTTTATTATGGGATTAGGCGCTTTGTCTTAGCGCGCTGCGCGTTCGAAGTTTCGACCGCGTGTTTGTCGAACGGTCGTTCGAAGTGTTTATTTCCTCGACTTTCTATACCGAGAATTTTCGAGTCGAGGAACGTGATGTTAGAATTGCGCCGTTGTAAAGTGCGCAGAGAGAACCAAGAGATATTGCTTTTCAGCAATCACTAACTTTGTAAAATTCTAGATATATGCTTCAGGTATCCGCACTTAAGCTAAAATAATTGCGATAATGTACAAGGTATCCACACCTATGCTAATTACTAGATTATTAAACTATAAGACAAATTATATATTATATATTTTATATCACCCCCTTCAGCATTCAGAAATTCTTGCGATACCCTTCTCTCCTCTATCAGCACCTTTTACACAGACGGGTCCAAAACAGTCGTTGGTTCCTACGTAGGCATAGGAATATTCTTTCCAAAGCTAAAGCTCGACCTATTATATAGCATTCCCTCACGTGCTTCTATCGCCTCCGGAGAGGGGCTCGTTATTCAAATCACCCTAGAATACATTCTCGAAAACAACATCCCCAACTCTTCCATCTTCACCGACTCGCTTAGCACCATCAACGCTATCTCTAGCCTCAAAATCTATGTGGACTCATCCATAGTTGCCATCTTCAGGATCAAGCATCTTCTCGAACGTATCTCCGCCAAAGGCTTGACCACACACCTCATATGGATTCCTAGTCACCTTGGCATTCCTGGTAATGAAAAAGCAGATTCTCTGGCCAGAAAAGCGTCGAGCTCTGGCACGGTCCTCGCCTACCCCTTACCGTACTGTCTTCCCCTTTAACGACACCCTCATTCAGTCTGAAGCTCGCAAATTCCTAGAGCACTATAGGCCAGATACCTGCCGCGATTATTTGAATAACTACCTTCTCGACTCCCTCAAACCATGGTTTCACTCCTCTCATCTTGATCGCTCCTTCATTACTTCAATCTATAGAATGCGTAGCAACCATTAGAATCTAGGATATAGTCTCTTCAATAAAAATCTGGCCGACTCTCCGCTTTGTCAATGCGGTGAGGATATTGAAGACCTAAATCATATCTTCTGGGCTTGTCCTCGATTCGTCAATCAACGTCGTCGTCTCATCTATGCTCTAGCCAAATTCAAACTCTCCCCCCCCCCCTGTTCACCATTTCCTATTTTCTCTACAACCCTCGTTCAGTTCACTAACGCTAACGGGGGTCCGAGGATTTACAGGGTAGGACATCGTTAAAACGACCATAACGTCGTTTTCAATTTCTCCGCCACATCTCACGCATGCGCATCAAATATCAGTCTGTTGATGACCGTATGGTTTCCAAGAGAATACTGGCGCCACGAACCACAAAAGAAAAAAAAATCATCGAGCGGATAAAGGATTTGTATCAAACCATTTATTACATCGCAAGAAACTCAGGATTCCTGTTTATGTATCGCAAAAAAATCGGGGTCCTAGTTTAGCGACTATGTTAATTGATTGAGAAAAAAACACACTAAGGAAGACAGTATCCCGATGTAGTTGCATCGCAATAAATTCGGAATCGAGATCGGACTCAATGGTTTTGCGAATTCTTTGCTTAGCCATTAAATGAAGATCCCGATTTTCCTGCGATTGCGACATCAAATATCTTTGTCTTGGTAGAACTTCAAAACATAATTGTTTGAGTTCTAATAGGGATCCCAATTTTCTGGCGATGCGAAAAATAACAATATTGGTTTTTTCTTATCACTAATGATTCGAACATTTATTATTAGTAGAGCGACAGGAAAATTGGAATCTACATTTCGCTGCCGTTCTACTACAAGCAAATGTCTAAATCATTAGCGATAAGAAAATATCAATATTGTTATTTTTCACATCGCAAGAAAATCGGAATCCCTATATTCTTGCAACTGCAAAAAAAGAGAATTCCATTGGCTTGGCATGTGCAAGAAAAGCCACGATTTATGAGTTGCACGAAAAAATTGGTTTGCGAACTCTATTTCACTGCGAACAAAAACCACAATGCAGATTTTCTTGTTCCGCTAGTAAATGATGATACTAATTGCACTGTCTCGTTAGAACACAAAGAATCAGATCCTCAAGTTCTACAGAGGCACAAATTTTTGGATCCTCAATCACTAGGAAATCGGGAACTTCATTTAATGGCTGAGCAAAGAAGTTGGGAACCTTTAGGTCCGATCTGGATCTGAAGGAGGTGATAAGAATCTGAATTTCTCTATGCTGGTAGAACTTTGTGACTCATTTATCGATTTTTAGTGACACAGTCAACCTGGTGACTTACTGGAGGCACAACAATATCGGGATGAAATCTAGTAGACAATCAACATTCCCTGACACTAGGAGATCGGTGCTTTTCTTGCACATGTTAATCCAATGGGATACTTGTTTTGTTACAGACGCAAGTAAATAGGAATCCTGAGTTTCTTGCGATGTAATACATAGTAAAATACAAATCCTATAACCGCTCGATCATTTAGACGTAAGCTTGCAGTGCAGCAAGAAAATCGGGTTCCTTATTTTTATGCATTGCAAAAAAAAAACGGTACCAAATATTTGCTCATGTGTGTGTGATATTGAATGGTACGTCGATACCATTTCTTTACATGACTAATTCTTCGAAAGGAAATCTAGACACTCGAAAATTCCTGCACGAGGAGTATTTGAGTACCTAGTAGGAGTGTATAAATGAGATCGTATTGAACTCGTCATGCTTTCATTAGGCTCGTTCAATAGCCTGAGTAAAGCAGGAATGGACCTCTAGACTAGGCGTCGTATCTGCATGGACTACATTGTGATCAACGTTAGTTGCGTTTCCCGTAAACGCTTATTTCTTAGCTAATTAATGAAATAAATGAATTCTCGTAGATACGCTCCGGAATGAACTCATTATCATCGGCAATTCCTCCGAGAGCATTTCTCGATGATCAACAATCCCTCCCAGAACAATGCTCGATGATAGGCTAATTGTTGGAAAGCAAATCTCAATACTCGAAAAATCTTGTACGAGAAGTATTTGTGTACCTAGTACAAGTGTATCAGTGTGAGATCGTATTAAATTCGTCATGCTTCCTTTAGAATTAATCAATAGCGTGAGTAACGTAGGAATGGACATGTGCCAGTAGACGACGTGTCTGCATGGACTGCATTATTGTGATCGATGTTAATCGCATTTCCAGTAAACCTTCATTCTTATGGTGATTCTCTCTCTCTCTCTCTCTCTCTCTCTCTCTCTCGCCTTCTGCGGTGCTACATAAGTAACCAACTTTTATTAACTGCTACTGCCGATGTCGCTGCCACGCTGAGCCGCAAGATTCACGAGAGCGGCCCGTGTCGACTCTTGGCTTTGAGCTCCGTGTCTGTGTGCAGGAACGTCGAGGTGGCCAGTTACGCGCGGATATATTCTACACGACGATTATCTCGGGCGCGTTAGCACTAATAAATCGGACCGTCGGCATATCCGTAAAACCGCGCGCTATCATATATACGCCAATAGTTGCTCCACAGCTGACTACGCCTTTCCATTTAATGAAATTCCACTACTTTTCGTGCGCGCCTGCAGGATCCACAGATATTCCCCGCGGTTGAATAAAAAAATATTTTATTTGTATTGAGGGGTTAAGTAAATAATAACTTGTTGCGCCTTTCGACCGTCTGCAGTTCCTCGCTTGAGCAATGTAACCCTCCAAAATATTAGCGACTTTAATTAGTATTTTTCGATTAGGAGTCAACGGAACTTTGTTCAGGACACCAATCCCTACAATTTCCAGATAGTTTCATGAAATTTGACCGGGAAAATCACAAATTTTTCTGCGGGTCCTTTGTGTAACTTTCTTGAAAATTATAAACATTAATGTAAATTAACAGACAATGTACATACATTATTCAGGAAGCAAATGCACGTATAGTTATAGCATAATAGAGTTTTGAATTGTATTTATTTAATGTTATCTTAATATGTAATGTGTAAATTGCAGGTTTTGTTATGATGAAGAATGAGAGTCACGAGCAAACCATTCAATAAGTTATCAAGGAGACAGCAAAACAATCGAATTCATAATCGTAGGATTTACACTCAACGTCACAATTCTGAAAGCAATATTCCAAAGAATCTTTTAATTAATTCTTTGCAAACAAGGTTAACCTTAAGCAGAAATGTAGAATGTAATATTCCTCGTGAAAATAGTATAGAGAATTTTTCAAGATCTAAAATACAACGTAACTTAATTGCAAAAGTTAATAATGAGTACCTTGAAAATGATCTTCCTATATTATATGAAGCAAAACAAAGTATCGTAGATAATGCTGAAATATATACTTTTCAAAACTTTCAGAATCTTTTACGACAGTGTTGTTTAGACATGAATTTTCATCATGTACAAGTAAAGGCTTTATTAAGAACACTAAGGTTGCATAGGTGTTTTAGAAGTTTACCAAAAGATAGTCGCACACTTTTGAAAACCGGTAGCACCAAAATAAGTTTGCTACCAGTAAGTCCAGGCATCTATTGGCGTATTGGATTTATAAAAACACTCAAGCAACACCTTTTGTTATTTAAAAATTACGAAATCCCCACAAATATTTACATTGAAATAAGTACCGATGGTTTAACATTAAGCAGAAACAATCCAATGCAATATTGGCCCTTGCAGTATCGGGTAATTAATATGTCTCGGTTTAAGCCGTTAATTATGGGCATCTACCAAGGACCAGCAAAACCTGATGATGGAATTTCTTTTTTTCAATGTTTTATTGATGAAGTCAAGCAAGAGCACTGATTCTAAATCATTATGGCCAAAACTCAACTAACCCCTGTTCTAAATGCAAAGTAGCTGGATACCGTTACGAGAATAGGATAATGGTGTATTTAGATGTCGACCATGAAAAACGTACTGATGATGAGTATAAAAATAATCTGGATGAAGATCATCAAAAACGTGGTGAAAGTTCATTAGTTGAGCTCGGTATACCGATCGTTACAAGAGTACCATTCGAAATCATGCATCTTGTATATCTTGGTGTTACGAACAGACTGTTACAAGCATGGTTTCATGGAAAATTTGGTCTTTCAGCAAAACTTCATGGCCCTCTGCAGATAGAATTATCTTCACGTTATAAACATTTACAAAGATCATGTCCACAAGAATTTGCTCGTCGTCCCAGACCACTAGCAAAATTTGGCTCATTTAAAGCGACCGAATTACGACATTTTCTATTATATGCAGGCCCAATTATTTTACTTGGAATTCTTGATTCTGAACGCTACAATCATTTTTTATTATTGCATGTGGCTATGCGTATACTTACGTCACCCAATCATGCAGAAAGCAAATTAATTGTTGCTGAAAAAGCATTAAAACTGTTCGTAACATTTGCAGAACGTTTGTTTACTCCAGCATTCGTTAGTTATAATGTACATGCACTTTTGCATCTAGTAGATGATGCTAGAATATTAGGACCCTTAGAAAATTCGTATACGAAAATAATATGTCACTTTAAAAAAAAAAACATAAGAAATCGTCCGAAACCACTTCAGCAATTTGCTAATAGATTAAAAGAGAAGAATGATATCCAGCATTTACCACGAAAATCTATCGTACAGCGCGTAATATCGAGTCATAGAGACGGTCCAATACCACCTACATTTGTCGAAAGGAATGTTAAACAGTATAAAACATATGAATCCGATAAATTTTGTTTTAAGCTAGATGACTGTAACAGTTTTTGCAAGTTACAAAACGGATCAATTTGTAAAATAATTAATATTTTAAGGGGTTATACCTGAGTTGAACCTATAAAAAAGACATTAATAAGTAATAGGCTGAAAAAAATTATTTATTAATAGTATAAAAAAAATCTTTCTCCTACTTCAAATGTAGGTATTAAACATATTTTTAACTATTTTAAAAAAATTATATATCTATACTTACATTGTAAACAATTACATGTATGAATCATTAATTTTCAGCACTTTTTTCCCTTTGCCGCAGGATATCTCAGCATCCAGATGATGATTTGACACCAGACAGGATGTAAAATCTTCTGAATATGTTTCTTCACTGCTTGAGCGGAAGACTTTTCTACAAAAAATAAATTTTAAATATTTAGTAACTCATAAGATGATTATATCAGTAATTATAGTGAATATTACATATATTCACATACGCAACATTGACTTTTACCTTGTATTAGTCAATTCTGCTCCGTTCAAGCAGTGAAGAAACATATTAAGAAGATTTTCCATCCTGTCTGGTGTCAATTGATCATCTGGATGCTGAGATATCCTGCGGCAAATGACCTAAAATCATAAAAATGGCAAAACTGAGAAAAATGCATTTAAAGTTTATCAAGACGCTTATGTATACTTATCGGGTAGTACTTACATGAACTGCTTTGCATATTTTTCTTATATTTTGGCATACCTACATACTTGGGGACCTACATACTTTGGCATACCTACATACTTTGGGATACCTACATATTAAGGCATATATAAAGACCCCAGTGCTGTATATGTAGATATACCAGTATCGAGAGCTGAAATTGAAATATAAATTTTTGATACGCATTCACAGTCAGTATGTTTCACATGAATATAATTGTTGGTATTGCTTATCCATGACTTTCCAGGATTATTAACAATCACAGTAGACTTAGAGCTGGTTGGAGACTATTTATCACACAGGCATCTTGTACACATGATAATTATAGCCCGTACACCTAAAAATCAAGAATACCCCCCCCCCCAAATAAAACCTTTTCAAGGTAAAAGGCTGGCAAGTATAAGGTCGTTTCTTCATGTAAAACTTGAAGATTAATTTTGCAAATCTTGATATCTCAATGTCACAAAAATTCTAAGTGTTTTCTCTATCTATACAGTTATTTCATTATATTAATCAAAGTTAATTTTTAAACTCTCGATATCCCTTATGTGGTGAAAATTCAGAGTGCTTATTCTAAAAGTCTATTTTCATTATGTAAATTAAAGTCAAACTTTCAATAATAATGTAAATAATATTCTAGCAGGTTTATTGTGTACATTTATAACTTTTCCCTTAGTAAAGGTTAATAAGAAATGTGATTATAATGCAATGATTAAAAAGGTATTTCTAATTAGTTCAACAAATAATTATGTTAATATATGTGTCTTCTTTTACCTCGTAAATGAGTGAATCACATACACTGAAAGAAAATGATGCTTATACATGAAGCTGAATAACTTGAAATTTTCATCTGTCTATATCAATATGAATGCGTAAACATCTTTGCTTGAAGGATCTGTTGGACAGACTACCATTTCTTTAGTGTTTCTTCTCTATACCTTCTATTTTACATAAATTTCAATTTTAATATAGCAAAAGAAAGTTATGATATCAATAAAGAAATTGGCAAGTTTTTGTTATAAGAAGCAATTGAGTTGATATAAATAAATAATTGTTTAAATCGGAGAAAGATTATAAATACATATGTATTCATCATTATAAACACTCGACCAAATTGTGACATGTGAAAAGGTGGATAGCCTGTGAAAAGATACTGTCGGTAGAATTGTCGGAATAACTGCGATTGCCGCCACGTCCTGCGCATTCCAGCTGACGTTTAATGACTGATCACTCTTACGCCGTATTTAGTGTGGGAGGTTAGGTCACCGTACTTCCGGTAAATAGAGCGTTCCGTGACCGGTCACAAACATGCGCAAAGCATAGCACTAATTCGATATTATTCAAAGTTCAATAGTATCCGAGTGTACATATAGGAATGATGTCCTTACATGACATTATCACATGAAAAATGTGCCCATAATATATTACAGGATTGTTTCGCATTATAAAAACTTTTTCGATTATTTATGGAAGCAACGAGTGGATGCCCAATCTACTCTATTTAGTAATTCAGTAAATGTGTTGCTATCCTTATTTCATGAATAATCTATGTCCAAGACGATCATTTGCAATTAAATATAAGATTTAATTCATACAAAAAATCGATCCCACATTTAAAAAAAAACAGTAACAAATTCTAGCATGTAGAACGCAATTTTTTTTATGGAAAAACTTGCCGTCCCGTCCTATAATAGATACCGATGGGTACTATCTTAAAATAGTGCATGGTTATCCAAAGTAATTTGTTGTTAATACAAAACACTGTTAGAAAATCTCGTATCGGATTTTTCATTCTATATGTATTTACTACTATTCTTAACCAATTTTTGAAGAATTCAAACTTCATGTTGTAATCATTGTAAACACAATTTTTGGTTATTTGTATTTGTATGTATGTTTCACAAAAGTATCTTATTATTATCGAATGGTTACAAGATGTTCAATAAAAATAATTATTATTATGTATTACAAAAATGTTATAAAATAAATTTCTATGATTAAAGTTCGGAAATATATCAAGCTAAAAAATATTAAATTAACATTTATGTTAACATTTTAGTTTTATATCCATACTAAAAAAAAATAGAACTACAATTTTTATTTCAGGCTATCGTTCTCAGAGTTTAACATAATATTATATTATACATAAATATTATATATAAACATATATTATAAGTATATTAAAAATTTTATGAGATTGTTGATTACACTGACATTTAGTAGTTCATCGATTATCTATGATAGGACGGGACGGCAAGTTTTTCCATAAAAAAAATTGCGTTCTACATGCTAGAATTTGTTACTGTTTTTTTTAAATGTGGGATCGATTTTTTTGTATGAATTAAATCTTATATTTAATTGCAAATGATCGTCTTGGATATAGATTTTTCATGAAATAAGGATAGCAATTTACTCCATTACTAAGTAGAGTAGATTGTACATCCGCTCGTTGCTTCCATAAATAATCGAAAAAGTTTTCATAATGCGAAACAATCCTGTAATATATTATGGGCACATTTTTCATGTGATAATGTCATGTAAGAACATCATTCCTATATGTACACTCGGATACTATTGAACTTTGAATAATATCGAATTAGTGCTATGCTTTGCGCATGTTTGTGGCCGGTCACGGAACGCTCTATTTACCGGAAGTACGGTGACCTAACCTCCCTGCTGAAAATGGAGGATTGTATCGGATTAAACCGTATTCAAATGGATTGGCTGAATCTGAATAGCTGACCTCAATACGTATCTATGAATCCGTTTTAATGCATAACGAATACGAATTTTAAAAAATTGTAAAATCCATGATCCAATACGTAATTTACGGATTAGACAGTATTCTTTTTGGATACGCTTGAATACGATTATCGGGAACTCGTTTGCGTGCTTAAAATTCGGATTTATCTGAATCTTTTCTAATACATATTAAATACGATATTTTTTCATCTATTTGAATACTTTTTATTACGATTATTTATAATTTGCATAAATCCATATGAATTCCGTTTTGTTTTATTCTCATTTATATACGCAGAATTCGGATTAATTTGAATCCTCTTTAAAACATTTTGAATACGATATCTTTTCATCTATATGAATACTTTTTATTATGGCTCTCTGTAATTTACATAAATCCGAATGAATCCCGTTTTATTTTATTCTCGTTTATATACGAGAAATTCGGTTTAATTTGAATCCTTTTTAATCCAATTTTAATACGATCTAAGCACATCTGTATGAATACTTTTTTAATGTATATTGTTGCAATTCTCATGAATCCGAATGAATTCTGTTATCATTTTCGGGAAATATTATTTGATTGTATACGGAATATTTGTACTCACTTGAATCTTATTTTTTAAAAGTAGTTTACATACTTTAAATTCGATAAAATAAGAAGTTACTCATCTATTCGAGCCATTTCTTGCCCTTATTTCTTATTTATAATTTAGATTTGTTTTTATTTTGATGAACTATGAATTGAATGAGTCGTGAATAAATAGTTTTTTTAAGTAATTTAAGTATAAATTGAATACAGTGCCTATAGCATTATGAATAAATAAGAACGATCTTTATGCAATTATTTTATCTAAACTGTTTTAAGTCTTAAAAAAGTAACTTAAAGTAATAATAAGTTATTAAACAATTTAGTTATTTAAGAAAATATCTCCATAAATTACATTCGTAAAAGAAAAACTTCACACAACCGCAATTTCCTTACATAATAGTTAGTAAACAAAAAAAATCATATTTATAACGTTTGAATATTGGTTATTTATTTAAACATTGTAATCATGAGTAATCAGTATTTACAATACTGTGTGTTTTCTTATCTTGATTTATCAAGATTTTTCATTGAAATTACGTTTCGTCTTGCTTAAAAGAATATATTAAATAAAAATTATGATCAATTTATTTTAAAAAATGAGAAAATTACATTTTGTATTTCAAAAATATAATTTTGGAAGGATATTTTATAATTATTAAACAAAATATACTGTTAAACGAAATATATTTAGTTTAATAATATTAAGCCCATATAAGTTCTAAAAGTAATCTGCTTTACCGATCAGGTGGTAAAATTGGCCCATGAGGTAGATGGCGCACGTAGAACAAATTTGAAAGTTGAATCAAGTTTTAGCCTTTTGTTACTAGTTAAAACTCCAGATGTTGCAAATGTATATATAGGTAAAGCAGCAAAGGGTTGGAAAGCCTGTCGACGAAATCTGTTTTTTCTCCCCTCCGGCCGGAAAGCGTCAATACAACTTTCTGGCCGCTGCGCGCAATTACGTTGCCGTTTTCCGGCACCGTCGAGCAAAAATAGTATATTACTACTCAAGGCCAGTAAAACAAGAAATGTCTCAGATCACATGCAATTGTCGGTCGAGGCGAAGCCGAAAATGATGAACATGTGATCTGAGACTTTGTTTTTTACTGGCCATGGTTTGTATACTATTTTTTCTACACATATATATATATATGTATATTGTAGGACTTGTGAAATGAATTTATTGATCAAAGAAACCTATTCGGCCAAAATGGTTGTTCAATGCGTATTGCATATACTCATTTTTTAATTTTGATAAAATTTTGAGGGTGTATGTAGTATTTTGAAGTATTTTGAAACAAACTGCTTTCTCACATTTTAAATATATTTATTATTCATCACTTAAAAATTCAAAAAAGAATTGTGTACGAAAATATTTTACAAAACAAATTTTATTTTAATTTTTCATATGATTATTAATATTTTTAATATTTTTAAAAAGAAATTTTCTTTAAAAAGCTGTAGATAATTTTGTATGAAAGCAATCATATCGAGCCTTTTTTTATTTTAAGGTGCTCTTTCAGACCTTCAATTTAAGCTACTGAACACTTTAAAATATTGATTCTCAATCTCACAAATCTATTACCATTAGGACATATTTTTTACTAAAGGTTTTCTGCGGCATGCACGATTCTGAGCCTCTGAGTGGATGAATTGAAACATTTAATATGACGTTTTACTCCTTAAAACTTGCACTAAATTTTAAGTGGAGCACTATTTTAATAACATTTTTTTTCATTTTTTCAAGCAAGTTTATATAATTTTTTCAAATTCGTTTTAATTATTTAATAAAAAACTACATAAACTGGATTGAAAACATGAAAATAAATTTTTTAATGAATAATGAAAAAGGACTCCACTTACGTTTTAGTGCAAGTTTTAAGGAGTGAAATGAGATATTAAATGTTTCATTTCATCAGCTGAGTTTCAGAATCATGCATGCCGTAGAAAAACTTCAGTAAAAAATATATCTCAATTGTAATAGATTTGTGAGATAAAGAATCAATATTTTAATGTTTTAATGTAGCATAAATTGAAGGTCTGATCGAGCACTTTAAAATAAAAAAAGGCTTGATATGATTGCTTCGAAAATTATCTACAGCTTTATGCTATTATTATAAGGATATATTCTAATTACTTTAAATTGCGTCGCTCATCACAATTTTTGTTGAAATGATTGACTAAATAACATTATAAACTTAGAAATGATATAGAACAAAAACAATTTTTAAACATACTATATATATATATATATATGCAATACATATATCTATATCTAAATCTATGTACTATCTATATTCTAGATACATTTTCGTCGTTTCAGCGCTATATCCCAGAAAATCTTTTATGGCTGATTTGGCTAAGAAATTTCTTTTGTATTGCATTACAAATATTGCTATTATTCAGGAAAAAATAGTAGAGTAAAATAAATTTATTCTATGCAAACACTTCTTACCCTAATATTTATAAACTAATGTACAGTTAATTTTACAAAGAGGCTATTGTATTTCAAAGTCATTTGGCAATTCACATAAGTATCATATATTATATATTTAATATCATTTATAGAAATGATTCGATACTCATCAAAATTTTCGGACCTTATTTTTTTAATATGATCCACGTTAATAGGATTTTCTTCAAATAAGTTTATTCTTGAGACTTGAAAATAACATTTTTCATCGAAACATAAAATATCAATAATTTGTCCAAATGCTGAATCTGCCCTCGAGTCTATCTTTACAGTAGAATCATTAGTGCGCTGTGCACGTGTATATTTAATACTATGATAAATTTTATGTTTATATATACATTTTGTATACGTGCGCGCTGCTTTTCCATCAATATTTTTGAAAAAACATTTTCCTACAAATAATACTTTATTTTGATCTCTATAACTGCAAAATGTTGATAATCTTTTATTATCAAATAAATTTAAACAATAATTTTCTATTTCAACGGCCGAGTAATTTATATTTCCCGTTTTGAAGTGTAATTTTTCCAAATGCTTCCTTGACATCTGCTTTCCCATTCCATTTGGCCCGTTAACTAATTGTCTTAATTGATGTATATTGTTTTCAAAGGCGAATGTGGAATTTGCCCATAGGGGGCCATTCTTTCTAACAGACTCTACCGCATGTAAAACAGAATGAACATTAAATGTCATACTCATTACACCGAAATAATACTCATATAATACAACGAATTTTTTCAAATCATTTTCACATGAGAGCAATTCTTCTTCTGTAACTTTGGGCTTTAATAAAGTAAATAAACTTTTTACAAGTAAAGAATAATGTTCTAATGCATTGTTGTCAAGAATTCCAAACAGGCATGGCAAGCTATAACATAATATCCAATGCTTGATTTCAACAGCATGCCATTTACTACGATCTAACTCCGGTAATCTATGTATATCGTGAGTTGGCGTTATTGACATTATTCTTCTATCGATTAATTTTTTGTCAGCTTTTGACAGTTTGATTTGAGATCCTGTTTTTGAATACTGTTTATATAATTGATTATCTACTCCAGCTAAGATGCTATGTAAATAATCAAACTAAATGACCATACCATATCGATATGTGGAGTTGCAGATAAGGAGATTTCACCTTTCACTCCTCTTGCAGAAATATTATTCGACAAATTAACAGCTTGCACATCTTCAGCATGACTTTCTTTACTTCTTGATGCGTAACTTATTGGATGATTTTCATCAGGATGAAACATTGGATATCTAATTCCTGATACATCTGAGAAGTAAATACCAATATGGTAACACGATGAGCATCCAAAATATCCATTAAATTGTAATCTCCGCTGAAAAATTGGTCGAGCAACAGAATCGAAATAGAAGGACAAAGGAATAAATTTAAGGTTGATCTTTCTGTTATTCAGATCTGTTATTTCTATTCCAGTTTCGTACAAATGCAATGCCTCTTCTAAAAATTTAGAAAAATATAAGTCAGCTATATCGCTATTTGGTTCCTTCATTGTTATTAGCATACCGACTAAAAGAACATATTTAAATCTTAGTTTTGGAGGCAAAAAATTCGGTAAAACCTGCATTGGCCAAAATTTTTGTTTACCCGTCTTAGTACACAATGCTCCATCAGAGCCAACATTGTAAGTATAATATTTTGTTTTTGAACTGTTAATTTTTTTAAACAATTCACTGTCTTGAATATCTCTTATTTCATTTGTTGACGGATTTTCCGTGATGAAATTTTGAAATTCGTAAAATTCTTTTTTGATAGCTTTGTTACGAAATAACATTTCCAACTGGTATCTCAAGTTTATAGTTATAAAATAATTATTCGAACTCAAGCTGACTCTATTTTCATCTGAGCAATTTGAGCAAATCACTACCGTATCTTTTATTTTTGTATGGACATCAGAGTTGAGAATTTGTTTTTTACACGAAGCGCAGTAATAATGGTATACTATTTTGTCGACCGGAGGATCAAACGCTTTTTTAAACCTAAATTTAGATATATTGATATCCTGTATATCTGGCCCAGCTAATAATTTTAACATATCTATTAAGCTATCCCTTTGAATATCCGATACCTGGAATCTTAAAGAATAGGCCATAACTAGCTTCATAACATCTATCACTGTCATTCCTGATTCTTTAAACATAATCCGATCATCGAACTGAATTTCATCTTCGCTTTCACTCATACTATTCCAAGTATCATTATTATCGTTTGATGTATAAGTTCCATGATCATCCGAATTGTCATTAGATGTGAATCTGTTAAAAAAAAATAATAGTAAACATTCAGATTATAAATACAGATATATTGATAATCATATATAATATAGTTAAAATAATTAGCAATTATCGAATCTATAATCTATATCGTGTTCTAAACTATTACTATATCTTAGTCTGAATATGTGTTATAAAACTTAATTAAAATGAATCGAATCGGCAAGATTAAATACTTTTTGGTACTTAAAACAACAATATCGATAATTGATATATATTTATTCTTTTGGTTGTTTCCTAACGTCATTAATTTATATTGATTCTATAAATTTGAATACAATTTTAATATAAAAAAAGTTAAATATGAGATTTAAAGTAGTGGAAAATATGCATCTGTAATTGAAATTGATTTTGAATCGACTATGAATCGTTTCTAATCAATATAATAATATAGTAATTGCAGTTGATATCACTTAATAATAAAGCAGTGCTAAAAGATCGTCGAACGCTGTGCATAATACTGATATATATATATGCGTGATTCCATGTGAAATCGAAAAAAATTATTTTTTACCGATCCAAAAATATATGAATATTGTTCTATAGAAAAAAACTGAAAAAATTCATGAGATTACACTACAGTATCAAATCATCTAATTTTTTCAGATTTTTTGCGTCAAGTACGTTCGAGTAATAAAAGGTCAAAGTACATGAAACTCGTGTTTTTTTCATTTATTGATAATTTTTATAAATTCATAGCTCTTCAGGGATGCATTTTTCAACAAAAGTGCATACAATACCTATTTTAGTAACTTTTTATTTTACAAAAAAAAATACTTTTAAAGTCATTTATTTACGATATCATTTCCTTATATCCAATTTAAACTCTAAAATCAGTGAAACTGAGATTTCGATCCAGAGTTGGACAACCAAAAAATTCATAAAAGAACCTTTTTATAGTCCAAAATTACCTGCAAGTTTTCAGAGTGGGTCTCAAAGATTAAGACCATTTAAAAAATCAAAATATGAATTTTGAAAAAAAACGTGTGCGTCACGGGACGTGCGACAGAAGTGATAACTTCAAATCGATTTTATAGAAACTAGCAAGTGTTGCCTCGCTCGTAATAGAAATTACAATATATCGAAATAGATTTAAAGAAAATTGGAATCAGAAGTGCTGTGGGTATACACTATACAAGTAGACTAACAGAAAGAATATCGGTAAACCAGGGCAAACATCTTGCAGTTTCTATATTGTCTATATTCTTTAGTTATACATCAAACGTGAGTTGCATGCCGTCGTCTATCTTCTTTGTCGTGGTGTAGGACATATATATTATATGTGTGTGTGTGTGTGTGTGTGCGCGCGCGTGTGTGTGATTGTGTGTGTGTGTGTGTGTGCGCGCGTGTGTGTGTGTGATTGTGTGTGTGTGGTTGTGTATAAGTATACTCGTAAAGTATACCTATATGTATAGAGGCAGAGGAGACACAGAAACACACAGTATACTTATGTATACACACGCACATATACATATACAGAGGGCAAGCCCTGAACGCTGTATAGCTCATAGCTGGTAGTAGCTATACAGCGCCTACAAGGGCCCAGAGGGGCCCAAGAGTGGGGAGCGAGAAGGTCCCCACCTACGCACACAGTATACCGAGCAGTATACGAAGCTAGTTCTCGCTGTAAGTCTGCTGCATGAAGACTATTGGTAGTGGGGGTGCACCCCTCGCTCTCTCTACAAATTCTGTGACACCTTCCCCTCTTTTGCTTTTCACGCTTTCCCTGCGCTGTATAGCTATACATATAATTTTTTGATATGAAACATCTATAGGCGCGCCTTGAGGAGTGAAACCGTAGTTGAAAACAAAAGAAAATTCCGACCAAAAAAATCTCAACATCTGGCAATACGTTCTATATGAACCCCCCACTCCGCCTCCGCATACAGCAAGCTTGTCGCGTGCCGAGTCCTCTCTTCCCGGCTGTGGCTGCTAGTAGTATAGCACAGTATAGCAGTAAAGCATAGGAAATTAAGAAAATGCATAAGTGCGACAGAGACAGGCTTTCCCTCCCACAATTTTCTCTCGACTCCGACTCTGTTAAATGCTAACCTTCGAGATTCGGCGGACGACAGAAAAAAAGGTCAGGCCCATCGATAGTCAGGGCAAAAAAAAGAGTTGACCAGAGAGCGAGGAACGAGAGAAAATTGAGGGACGGAAAGTCTGTTTCTGTCGCTCTTATGTACTTTCCTATGCTTCTTACTCGCTCTCACGGGTTTTCCTATATTTCGTTTCCTCCTAGTCCTTAGTACTTAATGCGTGTGTGTGTGCATGCGTGCGTGCGTCACGTTTAGTACCGCGCGAACAGTTTTAACTCATACACGAGTAGCGATTTACGCCACGGATTTGAAAGAATTCAATTATAATCGTAAAATTTTTAAGCTACATAGCGCTGCAATATCAATTACTGTACATATTGGTTTAAACCCAGATTTTCCTAAGCGCATACGTTACCCGCGTCTAACTATAAAACGATCAAGTGCGTCAAATATTCTAATACTTCCTTGAATATTGTTCAAACTTTTATTTTTTATTGTTCTAATTTTTATTTTTATTCATTTTCTTCATTTACGATAAATTTCTTTCAATCATTATCAAATTCGATGTTTCATATCTGTCAGCTGTCCCGAGACAGCTCACTTTTTTTGACGGAAAACATGTGGTCGAAGGAACGCTTTCGTTTCATTTTAGTCCCCTCAGGCGAGCCATAAGAAGTTATCACTTCAAAAAATTTCGGATATCTTAAGTTCAAAAAATTTTAACTTTTAATTAATTATATACACTTAATGCGATTATCGCAATGACCTGAAATTTGTCATATTGCTTATCAATTATATTCCTAACAATGCGAAAGGGAGATATTTAAGTAATATATCTCTGTAATATATGTTTCTGCATTTTACTCCCTAGTTGTATAATCCACTATTTCCAAGTATTTATTGTATATTATGTAATTTATTATTATAAATAATTCTTTACTCACCCACTACTTCCAGCATTAAAATGATTAGAATCATAAATAATATCATTTTCATCGAATGAATAATTTGAATTGATACTCTGCATTCCATTCTCTATAATTTGAATTAAATTTTTCGTTGTGATTTCAAATTATATATATATATAAATCGGGTATTTTGAATGCATCCCTATAATAAACTACCCTTCGCTAGCGCATTCAAAATTCCACTTTTGGCATTCAATATTCCATATTTAAAAATAACCCTATACTACCCCTACTTTCGGCGCATTCAAAATACCCGATTTATGTATTTATCACGATACATCTAACCTAAGCGGATTTAGGTCACACTCTGATGTAAAGGGTATTAATTGTTTAAGGTAGTTCAGAACCGCCAGTCGTTCTCATCCGATTAGTTTGACAGTATAGGGCTGAGTACGTGAGCAAATGAAAACAAAGATTGACCACTACTGCCGCACGCACACATAAGAAAGCGTGTCCGTGAGACGTCCGTGTAAACAAAAACATACGAGACTCGGAGAGTATCCAATAGCGTTGCCGCTTTTATGCATCGCTTTCCCCTCCTTCGTCGCTGATTTCGTAGTGAATAGAGAAAATAGTTAATTTTGCATTACAATTACTCAGAAACTAAACGGGGAATCGTTACCAAACTTTTTTTATTCAGTTCCAAATAATGTCAAATATTATGAGTTTATTTTTCTTTTAAATAGTAAGAGCCGTTTTTCCGTAATTAAATGAAACGCTGCTTATTAGCTGCTGTATACAAGAATTGCATGTTAAAGTTGAAACTTTGAAGTGCAATATCTCGATTTTGGCACGGGCAAATGAGCTAAAATTTTTCACGCATATTCGTGTCACCATAATGAACGCGCATACGAATTTTCGTGAAGATCCAAAGAAAACTGTTTTTGGGATGAACTACCTTAATAGTTGCAAAGACTGTAATAATAATTATAGAAAAATGATATTTATTTATTTATACATTTGTTTCTTTCGCAAGCATTTTTTTGTTAATAATTTTTTTTCACGAGACATTATCTGACATTTTCTTCCGATTATTTAAACGAAATTTTTAAATTAAATTTCTATAGTAAATAGTGTGTGCAGTATATTTTCGCAAATTATATTGATTATACATGTAATAACTCAACTACTAAACAACCTTTTTTAATTCTGCAAAACCTAATGATTTCTACATAAGTATGAAAAAAATTTTTTGTATTTAACATTTAAATCATACTAAACATTTTATGAGGACATCTGTTATATAAATAATGCAATTGTATTCTCTCTAGTCCCGGAATGTGAATTTAACATTTTCTCTTGTTTACAATCAAAATGATTAAATTTGACTTTAAAAATTATATGAATCATTTAACATCATAAGTATACATTTTACACACTTTGTTTGTCGAGTTGTTTTAATAGGAAATGTTTTTAAATTCGGGGTTATCATATTTTTTTTCTCAAAACTACTTCACTCAAGATTTTCTAAAAATAAAAATAATAACAAGAACAACAATAAAAACAAAAATTTCAAATGTTTTAATAACGATTTTCAAAATGTCGATTCTGTTACTTTTTGTAAAACTAAAAATTCCAATGAATTATCTTTTAAAAATTTAAGAATGTTCTTGGCCTGGTTCTAACTTTTTTCTTAATACAATTTTAGAAAAATCGATTTTAGAAAAACGCTACGAAGACATGATCAACATAACTACTGTTAACTACTGTTAACATTAAATTAATAGGTATTTATTAATGTAAATATTTTAATCAGTCGATCTCACAGAGAACCACTTTCGATATATTATATATTTTACCTGTACTTTCAATACTAATTGATGCAACTAGTTCCTCACAATCATTAATTGTATTTTCTTTACTCACTGCACCTGTTAATTGTTCTATATTTTCATGATTTTCATTTCCACTTGTCATACAGTAGCTGCTATCTGAAAAAAATTTAAAATAAATATATATCTCTTTATTCAATACTAAAAATATAATTTCTTTTTTTTGAATTTTATAAAAAGAAAAGCCTATAAATCGTTTAAGTAACGCAAGTATCGTAGAATACTATATTAATAGTCAACAATTTACCTAAATATTAAACATTTATTTAAATATTAACAGTTCAAATACAAATTTTTGAATCTTTATTTATTGAAAATCTTATTCTACAATACAAAGTGCGTACGTTTTAAGCAATCTATAATAAACTTTTTATGTTTAAGAGTATACGACCTACCTGTTACTAAAGAATCTTCATTATTTTTTCCGAAGGAATCCCATTTGTAACTGGAACGGGCATCTTTATATTCTCGTCGGTAATCTCTATCATAATTTTTGTACATCCCAGCATTGTATCGTTTTCGGCGCTTCGACTTTGGTGTATTTTCACTACTACTTAATGATTCAGATGACGATGTATCCATTTTTTTCTTTAATTATAATAATAACATGTCTAATCGATAATCTTATAAGATCTATAATAGATATATTATCATTCCAATCTGTAACCGTATATTAATACTTGTGACACTTCGAAACACAATTACACATTAAACTCCAGAACTCGAATGAGAATGGTTGGCGTCGTCGGCCGGAGAAATATAAATGCTCTATACTTTGAGAAATACGTCTACCTGCATGTATATGTGACCAATTTAGCCCTGAGCGCTGTATAGCTACAACTTGTAGTACACTGCGTTAAGGGGATCAAGAACGTTCAAAAAGCAGTGATTTCGTATATTCGAAACCACTCCGAGGCTATTGTTACGATCGCTGTGAAAATTTGGGAAATAATTCATAAAGACGTAAAATTTACGGCATGACTGCAATATTTAAAAAATTTTGAAAAAATATTAAAAAATAAGTTCCACTTTTCTCCGCTAGGCGATAAAAAGCGCTGCATTCGTACCATGCATCCGAGAAAATGCATTATAAAAGTTATTTGACGAAAAGAACGCATAAAAACTGAGTTTACCCGTAAACTAATTTATATAATGTATATAATAGTCACAAAAATATTAAGTTTTCGAGCGTTATGAAAGAATAAAACCGAATCTTCGTGTAGCAAACAAACTCTTCCGCTTTTACCTTTCGGAGGGGTAAGAAGAGGGTAAGAAAGAGGAAAAATGTTATTTCTTTGACAGGCAACAGGAGGCGCAGAATTTCATTTCTCAAGTCTTCCCGGAAGATCGGTAATGCAGCTCCAACAGCACGCGCGACCGGCCCGAGCAAGAATTTTTTCACCATAGATTTTCATGCCAAATTTTTTCTACCCACACTTTCAGCATCGTGCATTTCACCGGGGATAAGTGTACGTAGCCACTCGCTGCAAGCTGTACTACGCTCTTAGTAAAAGGTAGCGGCAACTTGGTACACGTGTTCACCACCTGGTACCAAACGCTTAGACCGCGCGGCAGTTTATACTACTTGACCTGTGGGTAGGCCGGGGTCGCAGGCCGTAGTATCCCTTTTATGACGGTTCATTTAGATCGTTGAAATTAAATTCGAATTTGAATAAATAAGTTGGCTAACAAAAAAATTTAATAGATGTAAACGATTTATAAAACTAGAAAACGCTACCCGAATTTGAATGACAAAAATCGACTGGTAATTACTTGATAAAGTGAGTGCTCAGATTTTCATGATTACACTAACAAAGTTTTGTTTTTCAATTTTTCAATATTATGAATTTTTGTATAAAATATTATTCGTTTTTAAAATGTACTAATAATAACAAAACTTGAATCATAAAAATCGGATGATTTCACATTAATTAATTTAGGCCAAGCGCCCTAGCTTTTTTGTGGACATAAAAGTAGCCCGGCAACGGATACCGCGATTATATAGAGAAAGGGAAGCCCATATACTTTTGGACACGAAATCTGTGCGGGAACGTTGTTTATTATTAATAATAAGATGCAAAAAAGCATTTTTTTTAGTTTTTTGCTTTTAACTCGTAAAATAAGAGATTAACGTAAAAAAGTAAAGAGAGAAAAGTTGTAGCTGATTAAATGGCGAAAAAATTCATATATTGAGCGTCTCTATCCGATGAATGGACATGGAGGAAACCTCGGAAAACCGTGGAAAACACCGCAAAATCGACGTTTTTTTAAAAATTGAAAACTCAGCTATTTTTTAACTTTTAAGGCTAAAATTTGAAATGAAGGAAAGGCTTCTTTCATGTCCCCAAAAACTGGAGTGATTTGAACAAGAAAATGTATTTTTTTAGATTTGCGAAAAAAGGGTTTTGAACAGATGAAAAACGAACTGAAACGTGAGCGAAAACGGCCGAGCGCGCGGCAGTGGTGGCAGAGAAAGTGTATATAGATATACAAGCGCGCAGTGGTGGCAGAGAAAGTGTATATAGATATACAAGCGCGCTACGACGCCGCGCGCTCGGCCGTTTTCGCTCACGTTTCAGTTCATTTTTCATCGATTCAAAACCTTTTTTTCGCAAATCCAAAATATACACTTCGTTGTTCAAATCATAAAATTTTCAACGCTGTATTCCAAATTCCAGTAGGACTCCCCAATTTCTCGTGCTCGCGCACACAAAAGTGCACTAAAATCGTACATAAAAAGTTCAATTTGCAATTATGCAAAAAGTAATTGGCGCAGAGCTCCATTTTTTGGCGACATGAAACTAGGTATAAAGCCCTTCCTTCATTCTAAATTTGAGCCTTAAAAGTGTAAAAATGGCTGAGTTTTCAATTTTTAAAAAAACGTCGATTTTGCGGTGTTTTTCACGGTTTTTCGAGGTTTCCTCCATGTCCATTCATCGGATAGAGACGTTCAATATATGAATTTCTTCGCAATTTAATCAGCTACAACTTTTCTCTCTTTACTTTTTTACTTTAATCTCTTATTTTACGAGTTAAAAGCAAAAAACTAAAAAAAATGCATTTTTGCATTTTATTATTAACAATAAACAACGTTCCCGCACAGATTTCGTGTCCAAAAGTATACGGGCTTCCCTTTCTCTATATAATTGCGGTATCCGTTGCCGAGCTACTTTTAAGTCCACAAAAAAGCTAGGGCGCTTGGCCTAAATTAATTAATATGAAATCATCCGATTTTTATGATTCAAGTTTTGTTATTATTAGTAAATTTTAAAAACGAATAATATTTTATACAAAAATTCATAATATTGAAACATTGAAAAATTTTAAGGAAAAATTTTATTTGTAGAGGTTGTGCCCTTAGGTGAGACCAGGTATGACCCTCATTAGAACGCTCTAGCCAAGGGTCTGCCACTGGTGTCATAAAAGGCTTAGTCCTCTCTGTACGGGTACCCATATAAGACAGCATTAGAAAAAAATTCTACTCTCAATTTTCAAATAAACAATTTTTAAACAAAGGTAATTTTTGGCTTACGTCAGTTCATGCGTAATGATTACTTATAGTTACAAAACTTGAATCACGAAAATCGGAGCATTTTCACTGTTATCAATTCACAGTCTGTAAGTGAAGATTATCAAACTAGTCTAATAATCTCAGGTAGTTACCATTCGATTTTTATTATTCAAATTCTGCTGAAATAAGCCTTTTCTGTAGATTACATATCTGTTCATAAAGTATTTATTTTGCAAATTTTGAATTATTATGAATTGTTCACGTTCAGCCTCCGAGATCGCCCTTTACCCTCATAAAATTTTCGGAAAGACTACCCATTTTTTCACCGTAGTATTTTCTGCCCATACTCTCAGCATCGCGCGTTTCGTCGGGGACATGCGTAGGTAGCCACTGCATAGTAAGCTGTGCTGTATTCTCAGAAGGTGGTGAACACATGTTGGCCTGCCACGCATTACTACCGTTGGTGTGCGTTGATCAGCCCGGACTAGTAGGAGAATGCAAAAAAAACCTTCAACTAAGGAAAGATAGAAGATGGCACCACTCGTTTATGCTAATTATTAAAATAAACTAATATTTTGAAACTTTTATCCATGCTTGAAGATAAATTTTGTTTTTTTATGTACAATTACGTTTACGAAATTCGTCTAACTTTAAAAGAACAATAGTTACAGAGGAAACTGTAATTTTAAGTTATCGACACATAGCTTCGAGATTTTTGAAACGTTCTTGATCCCCTTAAGAGCCTGAGAGTGGGGAGCGAGAAGATCCCCACCTACGCACACAGTATACAGAAACTATTCTAGCTGTAAGTCCAATTTCCCCATTGAATAATTCATTCGAATTGGTTCACTTTTTGAGATTGATTTTTGATGTGAAACATCTATAGGCGCGCCTCGAGGAGTGAAACCGTACTTGAAAACAAAAGAAAATTCCGACCAAAAAAATCCCAACATCTGGCGAAACGTTCTAACCCCCCACTCCGCCTACGCATACAGCATGCTTGTCGCGTGCCGAGTCCTCTCTTCACGGCTGTGGCTTCTAGCAGGCTTCCCCTTCGACTCTCTATGAGAGTATCTACATTGGGAGCGCAATATGCAAGGAAGTGCGCGTATATATAGATATACATACTCTTACTACACGAATCCAGACGAATCGCTGTCGCATCGCACCAGAGATGACTAGAGAGATTGACAGAGAACGGGGTTTTCGTAAGCCAAAATGCGGACAAACTGCTTCGAGAAAAATACGCACTCCCAGATGTCACGAAAAGTAAGAGGGCAAGGGGGCTGGGGTGAGACTTATAAAAACTACTACAAAAAAAGTTCCGAGTCTCGAGCGGAGATTCGAGCCTCGGTGCAGTTTTCCCTTTCCTGCGCACCGAGCCCTCGATCGCATACCTGACCATCGCCTGGATTGAGGCCCGCGCGCTAATCCCCTTAATGACGGTCAGCTTTGATGCAAGCAAAATTCAAATTTTTTAAAAATGCAAATTTACGAAAATCACATATTTTCATGAATTCACAAATTTTGCAGCGATTAAAACAAAGTTCGAATTGCGAAAATCGGATAATTCTAAGTCTTATAACTTTAAAGAAAGGATAAAATACATTTTCAGCAATCATTAAAATAATATTTTCTAATATTGTTGTATTTTTCTCAACAGTATTATATCAGATGAAAAAGTAATTAAATATTAAGTCAATAAAAATTTGTAATTTATTCTAAATCGATAATAATATCAACATTATTAATCGCGATTGTCAATTAGGAATTTTAGGGGCACAAACTTAATCAATTATTTTATTTGTGAGCAATGATACACATAACAAGAGTCCAAAAAGTCAATTTCAAACTATACTTTTTTGCTTTTAAAATAACGCTATTTGTATTTATACTTTATAAAATGTAATGTAATGTAACAGAAAAAAATAAAAAATTAAATAAAATTTTCGTACATTATAATACTCTTGGAAATAATTTTTAATAATAATACAACAGTATAATAAAATATTATTTTAATGATTGCTGAAAATGTATTTTATCCTTTCTTTAAAGTTATAAGACTTAGAATTATCCGATTTTCGCAATTCGAACTTTGTTTTAATCGCTGCAAAATTTGTGAACTTATCTATTTACTTTAATACCTAAATACTTCAATTCAATCATATTTTTAAACTTTTCCGTCTTTCAATAAAATGCCTTTTTTAACCTAATAATTTAATTTATTAACAATTAAAAATATTGTAAAAAATGAGCCGTCGCGGCACCCTCCGAATATGTGAAATATCGGAATAAAAAAAAATTAAAGACAATCACATATAATTTTTATCACGTATCAATTTCGATGTTTCACATCTTCGGGGCGTCCCGCGACGGCTCATTTTTATACTAGGCCAATCACTCCAACTTTTTTCGATACATAAAAGTATATAGTGATTCTAAGAGAAAAGTGTGTAATAATCTAAATCTATATACTTCTGGACACGAAATATGCCCGAGAAAATTGTTTTTTGTTTTTAACTCGAAAAGTAAGAGAATATACAAAATACTAAAAAAAGGAAAGATTTTTGTATTCGATGAATTGGCACGCAGAAAACCTCGGGAAACCGAGGAAAACATAATAAAATCAATATTTTTTAAAAAATCGAGAAGTTGGCCATTTTTTAACTTTTAGTCTGAAAATTGAGCTGAAAGAAGAGTTTCATATATACTTCCGTTTCATATACACTTTTGTTTTAGCGTTGAAAAGTTGACAATGTGTACGACACAATGCATTTTTAGTTTTACAAAAAACAGATTTTAAATAGATGAAAAACGTACTTGAACGCAAGCAAAAACGGCCGACAGCGCGGCAGCGGTTACAAAGTTATAGGGAAACGCCAGCAACGGGGAAAGCGTATATATATATATATGTGTGTGTGTGTGTGTGTGTGTGTGTGTGTGCACACACAAGCGCGCCACTGCATCCCCAATGTTTCTCGCTGCCGCGCTCTCAGTCGAATTGGCTCGTGTTCAAGTACGTTTTTCATCTATTCAGAATCTGTTTTTTGCAAAACTAAAACATGTATTGTGTTGTATAAATTGTTCACTTTTCAACACTGTTTTACAAATTTGAATAGGACCCTCCTCGAACAGCAATTGCACAAAAAGTAATTTTCATAGAGCGCCAATCTTCTGTGACATGAAAGTGCTTATAAAACTGTTCAATAAAACCTTCAATTCAAATTTGAGCCTTAAAAGTTAAAAAAGTGTCCGACTTCTCGATTTTTAACAAAACATTTATTTTTACGGTGTTTGTCTCGGATTTTCAAGGTTTCCTCCTTGCCTATTCATCAGATCTAGAAATGTTTAATATCTCATTTTTTTTTCGCAATTTTATAAGCTGCAACTTACCATTTTTTAATATTTTGCATTACTCTCTTACTTTCCGACTTAAAAGCAAAAAACAATGTTCCCCCACTTTCTTTTTGTCTAAAAGTATCTAGGCTTAAACTAGACACTATTCTTGATAGAAGCGCGGTATACTTTTATGTATCGAAAAAAGTTATATATAATATAAATTTTGCTGGATAAATAAACAGATCCATTATTAGATATGTAACTACCTTGAATTATATAAGTACATGTTTTTACATATAACATAGTGAATTTTTGGCAAGAAAACGCAGCAATTCTATTCTATCCGTGTAAAAGTTCGACAACACGCCCTACGATAGCCATAAACCTACGCAGCCATTCGACCCCAGCAGAAACAATGAGATGCATATAACAGAGTACTAAAATATAATGCTATACTTTATGATTGACCAGTGAAAGATATAATAGCTGTCGGGATCGGGAAAAACCCGCAGAAATGGCACCAGGGTATTTTACAACCTTTATGTCTGCGTAGACAGACACGCGCTGTATTCTTCCGGCGCGGGGTTGAAGATAGGTAGAAATGGTAAGACGGGTCTGGAGACGATGAAGAACGATCACTTTTGTTTCGCTCGTCGTAGTGTGTGCTTCGTCAGTAAATATACGTGAACAAATAGAAAATTCATCTTAGATATATGTTTAATAAACTTATAATTGTTGAGATTGATAAAATAAAAGATTTCAACAAACAATCTCACAAGAAAAATATTAAGTATAAAAAAATACAGTACAAAGATAAAGAATATTCTGGAGTTATCTTGTTCCAAGCAGGTAAGAAAAATGTCAAAATAAAATGAAATAAGTGCATGTTTGAGAAATATTTTACATACCAGCGGCGGGGAAGTGACATTTTTGGCCGCTGCGCGGGGGGTTATGTCAATTTCTGTCCGCCGGGGCACGTTAAATAGTGTACACCGCACGGCTGGGAATAAAGAATGCTTGCAGATCGCATGTGTATTATCGCATGGTAATACACATGCGATCTGCGACATTCTTTATTTTTCCGGCCTAGGAACGTAATATACTAATACAATAAAGTTATGTTTTACCCGATCTTCCCGTATTAAAGACTTTAAGATCATTTTTAATTTGTTCTTACCTGTATTAATATCAGAAAAAGTTAAGTATTTTTCCATTAAACAAACTTTAAAACAAATGAAACTTTCGTAGACTTTAACTCTCATCGCAACATTAGCACAATTTCAATTACATTATATTACAATATTCAAAAATTTAAGAAAGTGGTATTATGTAAATGTAACCATAAGGCTATTGTAATTAAAAAATTAATTTTTTATAGATTCCAGACAAGAGCTAAAAACTCTTATATCTAATGAAAAACATCGCAGAATAAGTATGGTGCCCGAAAAATTACTGGAATCAGCACCATCTGCTACCGATTCATCGGCCGAAAGTTCGTCTGATATAGACAATAAAGAGTCTACAAATGATGGCCCAGCAAGCTGTTTAACTATGAATAAAGTAAGATTAGTTTTCTATATATTTGCAATATTAAATTATACATATCGACATGTTAAATCTAAATGTTAAGTGGTATTTCTACCCCTTGTGCTCATAATTGTAAAAACTTTATATTTTATAAAAATGAGAATCAAATTTATAATCATAGACAAATTCTGACTGTTTAAAGAATAAGAAATGTATTTTATTAGTTAAAAGTGTCAAAACCATTCTTCGATGACTATTTCATCGAAGGACTGATTTCTACAATAAATGTTCCATATGCGCATACTTAATAGTTTAATCTTCTTCAAATTAGGGTGGAAATGTTTATTTTAAACAAAGTACAAATCCCAAGTATTATTTCCATAAAATATTAAAGTTATAGCACTGTGTTTCAATTTTCATGAATTTTTATCATGAAATATTGTTAATAATTAATAAAAATTATAAATACTGTTAGATAATTTCGGCATTTTATGGAAATAATATTTGAAATTATTCCTTTAATTAAAACATAAATTTTAACCTTAATTTGAAGAAGATTCTAAAATTGGGTATGTGCATGGAATATTTTTAGTGAAAATCAGTTCTATGAAAATAGTATGATTATAAATATTATTCTCATTTTTATAAAATATAAAACTTACAATTATGAGCAGAATAGATAGGAAGCCCCCTTAAGATAGCTCAGTTTATAGATTTATGATTACAACTAAACTCTATGTATTTATTAAATAAATATTATTTTATTTTATGAAAGGTATCCATGGAAAAGTTTTTGCAAGTTAGACTTCAAAAATTGGAAATGAATAACATGTTAAATGTGCAACCAAATGAAAGTTTTAAAAAAGTGCTGAAACAGGTTAGTTAATATTTTTGTTCGAAAATACATGTGTATACCTGAATTAAAATGAAACTTTGAATTTTTGCGACTCCCGCCTTTTTCTGCACATGTCAGCTGACCAGTCACGCGACGTCCCGTTTGTCATGGAAAGTATGGTGACCTAACCTCCTAATGATAAACGGCATCAGCGTAATCGGTCACCAAACGTCAGCTGACATGCGCAGAACAAGCCGGACTCACAAAATTCTATTTATGTTTACAAGTCTGTATAAATGCGCATGTGTGCGCACATGTGAATGTATGCGTGTGTGTGTGTATATATATACACACACACGCATTTATATATTTCTGCTCATATAACTATAAGTTTTAAAGTTTTAAAAATCGTTCTACAAAATACAAACCCTCATGGATTTTTTAAGATTTTTGTGCCTTCGATTTCTGTGCCTTACAGAGTCAAAGTTTATGAATTTAATTACCAATTTGAAACTCTAAATTACACATACGATTGTGAAAATGTATATATAAGTCAAAAAGTTTTTTTTAACTAGACAAATTTTTTTCAGAAGAGCATTTTTTTGCATTAACATAATAAAACATTAGTATAGAATAAAAATTGATGCGTCTCTTCGAGCCAAGTTGTTTATTTTAAAAATGCCAAACGTTTCGGGATATTTTTATCCCCTCTTCAGTGGCTGTATAAACGTTAAGTTACAAGGTTTTTATTACAAAAGTAATATTAAAAATAAGTGAAATTGAAATTATAAATATTAACATAGTTACCTAATTCGCAAAACAACTTTCGTGTTTTCACATTATTAGGAACGGAAAGGAAATCGCATATGGCGCTATAAATATAAAGTTAAAATTTAAACCAAAGTTTACAAAGAACTATTACAAAAATTTTTTTTAATTATAACTTACGGCCTAGGACTCGAGAATTTTTTTAAACAGAACGATTCACCGGTGCCAAGGCGAGCAATACATCGTTCTCGCCGTTATCGTCTTCACCTTCGGGAGCACTGACCGAGAAGGAAAACAGACACGAGGAGGAGTCAACGACCGGGGGAGACACAGGACAAAGTCAGCTAAGTTTCGATATTTACAACCGTGTCTTTCTCAGCAGCAACAATAGTAGAAACATTAGAATCTCGGATTTTACAAACATTAGAGAATTTTTTAAATTTATTTCGTACAATTATTCCACCAAGGTAAAACATCTAGTCAGTAAATTCATGAAGGTACTATGCGAGGCTCAAAAATGCACGTGCCAATTAAAGTTCTTATTAGAGTGTCGTGATAAAGACATTGTGCCAAAACATATTTCCAGGATGGGCGTGCGTAGATTTTTTTACAGTAAGTTTGCGACTAGAAAATACCAAAATTGTATAAATAATTTGCAAAAGAAGCTTTTAAAATTAGAGATAATAGACTGTAATACACATAAAACTTTTTTAAACAAAACAATATTGTACACTATCAGTAGCATTAAGAGTTTGACTTCCGAGCACTTTTCTGAGTTAGTTTTAGAGTTTTCCGAAAATTCCTTAAAAACTTACAAAAATAAATTAAATTATAACTACAGGAGAAAAATATCCGACCTGTCTGTTGTGTATTCACGCTCTCATGGATATGACCTCCCGGTCCGTCCGCATGGCAATACTTCGAATCCTCGCAGTTCGAAGGAAAATATTAGTAGTTTTGATTATAATTTTAACCATGAGGAGATTTTAAAATTGAGAGAAAAATGGCTTGTGAATCTTACTGATTCGCAGCTTCCGGAATTTGTAAAGAAGGTGATGTCCATGGGAGATAAATTCAATTTTAATACAGATTTTCAATTTAAGCAAGCTATTGAGATTTTAAAAAGCCTGGAGAATGTATATGCGTTCAATCGAAACATAGACGGAGGACTGCGAGATGGAGTCATTTCTATATTAAATTCACAGATTAAAAATAAGACGCATGTGCCTTATCATGAACGAATTATGTCATACAATATTAGACGTACAAAACAGTATTTAAAAAACAATCCCGATTTATTTTTCACTAGAGCAGATAAGGGCAATGCTACGGTAGTGGTTGATCGAAACGTGTATATCTCGAAGGTTAATGAGGCCCTCAGCGACGAGAGATTTTATAGACTGGTTAAAGTTAACCCTGCTGCAGGGATAAAAAAGCGAATAAAAAAACTCGTTGACCTTTGGAGTGCACGGGGCGTTCTAGAGTGCGACGAGGCTTTTAGAGGTCTTTCTTCCAAGGGCATCGAGCACACATCGCTGCCGAAAGCTTATGGCCTAATAAAAATTCATAAACCGAACAATCCCGTAAGAATTATAGTTTCAGCAATTAATAGTCCTACTTATTTTCTTGATAAATGCATATCCGTCTTATTAACAAAACATTTTCCTTTACCAGCTTCTCATATAAAAAATAGTACACAATTAAAAAGTAACCTCACCAATATGAATATTTCTGATCAACAATGTTTTGTGTCCTTCGACGTTGTTTCTTTGTTTTCGAGTTTGCCAAAAGA
Source organism: Philotrypesis tridentata (assembly GCA_018906965.1). NCBI lineage: Eukaryota > Metazoa > Arthropoda > Insecta > Hymenoptera > Pteromalidae > Philotrypesis > Philotrypesis tridentata. The sequence goes on from JACCIB010000496.1 coordinate 81,279, forward strand.
TGCGATTATACTGTCGATCGAAAAGAGATGGAAATGGCTCTCCTGTATGAATTGTATGTCGAAGAGTGAATTTATGGATGGTATGAAAATTCTTCTCGACTGTACGTATCTTGTTTTCGATGGCAAATTTTATAAACAAATCTCAGGCGCTCCGATGGGATTCTGCTCGAGCCCTGTTTTTGCGAATATGGTTCTGGAGGATCTCGAGGATCATTGTCTGGGTATTGCAAAATCTAGCGTTCGAATTTTTTACAGATACGTGGATGATTGTCTTCTGGTTTTGGATAGAGAAAAGATTGAATTTGTGTTATCTATATTTAATAGCTATAATAACTCCCTTCAATTTACCCACGAAATTGAAGTCAATAATAGTATAAATTTTCTCGATATTTCTATTATTCATGATTCAAGTGGTCATATTTTTACGAATTGGTTTCAAAAAAATACAGCGTCATCAAGATACATAAATTATTTCTCTCACCACCCAAAAAACCAGAAGATAGCTATAATGTACAATTTATTTGATAGGGCGATATTGTTGTCCGATCCGCGGTTTCATTGTGAAAATATCGAAAAAGCGAAAAAAATTCTCATAGCTAATGACTATCCTCCAGATTTTATAGAGAAATTTAGTAAAAAGCGGATTGCTCGCAACCTGAGCCTTTCAAGGGCCTCATTAGAAGGGGGAGTTGAAAGCAATGCACACTCACATAGTATTAATAACAATAATTCTAACTCTAGAAAAGGATACGCGGTGTTCCCCTACTATGAAGGGTTTAACGATAAATTAAAGTCGGTGTTGAAGAGAAATGACATAAGTTTGATTAATAGTGTTACTGATAAGTTCAATAAATTTATAAAACTTGGCAAAGATCCTACTGCTGTGGGAGACACAAGAAATGTTGTTTATAAAATCGATTGCTCCGATTGCGAATCTACGTACATCGGAGAAACGTATCGACCGTTAAAAGCTAGGCAATACGAACATAAAAGATATATAGAGAAAAGGGATCTTAACTCCCCTCTCGCGGTACATGCATTGGAGACAGGACACAATTTTGATTTTAACAATATTAAAATAATAGATAGAGAACCGTCTATGTTCCGTAGACGGTTCTCAGAAATGCTACATATTCAGTTTTTCGATGGCACACTTAATAGGGCTGAGGATACGTGCCGCCTCAAAGTGAGTTATAAAAATGTCATATCAAACCTAAAAAATAGTCCCAATAAAATTTAATTGTAAATAATGTGATTGCGGAGGCTCGGTGGCGAGCGGACTGTATCAGGATCTTAGCATGCAGTGAGAGGTGGCATACCGCTTCGCGCTCTCTTCAACTCAGCCAACACATGTTCAATAGTGATTGGCTGGCGAGCCGGAGCGGAACAGCCCAGTGGGAGGTCGGGGAGACCAGGTTGCCGTGGCAACGCTCCGTCCATACTGTATACTATATAGTCATATAGTCATGGCAGGAGCGTTCCTTACGATGCGGCGCGGGCCCCCCGCTCTGCTACTTGAGTATTAACGTGCCACCTCCAATGTGTTATTTGTTCTTGGTATATGGATGAAGCTCGAGGTATCCGTCGCTGATGCGGTTTGCATTGTAATTTATATAACATTTCTAAGTATTAGTACGGCCAGTGTTTCGAAGACCAGTGACGCCTGAGTGCCGCCGCGTCGGCGTTTACTCTCATCCTGTCTGGTGTTTATGAGTTTGACGATGTCGAAGCGATCCACGTCTTGTGCTTCCAAACAAGCGCGCAGTTGGTTTCTGGTTAGCTTGTAGTGGATGTTGTACATGAAGAGTTGTCGTACCGGGATGTTGTTCATCACTGCTATCGGTGATCGTACCGTTAGCGTGACGTCGTTGGCCGGGTAGCGTGCTCTCAGCATTTGCGTTTCTCTGCGGTCGGTTTGCCTGCGCAGTTCTTGTTGAAACTGTTCGAGGGCCAAGTCCGCGTTGAAGCAGTCCGCTTTGATCGCGGGGTCCGCGGAGCGGTTCTTGTACTGTTGCAGTAGCTCCCGTTGCTCTTCAATGCCTTCCATGCTGCTGTGAGTGAGTGTGTGGGTCACTTTTCTGCGAGGTGAACCTACTCTCAGTTGTCTTGGGTGGCACCTCCGGGAGGGGACAACTGTCCTAGGGGACGGTGACCCTGGTGCAACTGAGCTGGTGTTGCCTGCTAGAAATTGAATGACTTTATTGCCGCTGTAACTTGTTTGAGAAAGTTACGCGGTTTCTCTTGAGAATGTTTGGGATGTGTTTTTGCCGTTTGACGCGGGGTGATGTTTGTGTGTCTGCTCGCGTCGCGGGGGGTTGAATCGCGGGTGCGCACGGTGCGGGTTGAATGCTATTTTGTTGTTGATCGGTCGAGTCGGATGTGTCAGCTTGCGCCGCGGGAGGCTGAGCCGCGAGGTTGCGCGTCGCGAGTTGGTTATCGACTTGACGATCGTTGGGTGGGTTTGGAATTGGGATGTCGTCTTGCGACGGTTCGGAAGGGTTGGTTTGTTGGTTAGATGATGGGTTGGTTTGTTGGTTAGGTGGTGGGTTGGGGCGTTCGGGGTAGTTAAACAGCGTTTGTATTGGGTTGGTGGGAGGTGAAGGTGGTGCCGCTGTCGGGCTATCTTTTTCTTCTTCCTCCTCATGGAGTAGGAAAGCTGGTTTGAGCCTAGTGATGTTCACTGTTTTCCTGCTGCCGTCTGTGTCGATTGTGAAGGTGTGGTTTTCCATGTCACGCTCGATGACCTCGTAAGGGCCGATGTACGGCGTAGAGAGTGGTGGTCTTATTGGCTTCTCTCTTATCCAGACGTGTGTGCAGGTGTCCAGCCCTTTGTGAATGAATGGTTGTGTGTCTGACTTGTGGATCACTGGGACCGGTCGTAATTGCCTCATTGTCTCTCGGAACTCGTTGTAGAAAACCCTGATGTCTGGTTCCTCGTCTGTGAACGGGGCGAAGTCGCCTGGGATTCTGGTGGTTTTCCCGAAAACCAGCTGTGCTGGGCTTGTGTTGGTGTCGGGGCGAATCCTGTTCCGGAGTCCGAGCATCACTGATGGCAGAATTCTCGTCCAGTTGTGGTTGTTCTCGTGGCATGCGAACGCTGATTTGATTTCTCGATGAAGCCTCTCCACCATACCGTTTGAAGCTGGGTGATAGGAGGTGGTTCTGCAACGACGAGTGCCTATCACTTGCAGAAATTGAGAGAACAGGCGTGATTCGAATTGTGGTCCTTGATCTGTTGTTATCAGCGTTGCGGCTCCGTATCTGCTCACCCAGTGCTCCAGAAAGGCGTGAGCGACTGTGTCTGCCGAGGTGTCGGCGATTGGGATGGCCTCTGGCCACCTAGAGTATCGATCGATGATACTGAGGATGTGTGAGGCTCCGTTGCTCGTGGGGAAAGGTCCCACTAGATCTAGATGGACATGGTCGAATCTAGCGTCTGGCGTGAGAAAATGTGTGGGAGGTAATTTGTTGTGGCGAGAGATCTTGGCTCTTTGACATGACATGCAAAGTTTGCACCATTTGACCGTGTCTCTTCTAATATCGGGCCACACGTACTGTTGCCTAATTAGGCGGACTGTGACTCGTGGGCCTGGGTGGGAGAGTGAGTGAAAAGTGTCGAAGACTTCTTTTCTTAAGGATTGAGGGACGTACGGGCGGATGACGTCTTCTCTGATGTCGCAGTAGAACTCTGCGTGTTTTGAGCCCCATGTTAGCTTTCGTAGCTTCAAAGGGTTAGACGGATCGTCTAGGATTGAGCGAAGCTGCTCATCGTTCTTCTGCTCATTGCTGAGGTGTTGTGCATCGTACAGCGTTGGTAGTTTGAAAGCTTCGATGTTAGCTTTTACCTGGAGCAGTAGTTCGTCTTCCTCGGTGTCGTGGTCGTTCCAGTGGAAGATGCTTGGTGTTGTAAAGGCGTTGACCCGAGACAGAGCGTCTGCCACCTCGTTCTCTTCTCCTGGTAAATAATGGGTCTCGGTGTTGTATTGTGCGATGTACGAGAGTCTGCGAGACCGGATGGCTGGCATCTTCTCGGTGCTGAGTTGCAAGGCGTACGTGAGAGGTTTGTGATCTGTATAGGTCTTGAATACGGCTCCTTCCAGGTGGTGTTGGAAGTGTCTGATCGCTTCATATATCGCTGTGAGCTCTCGGTCGTACGTTGCGTACTTGCGTTCTGGATCGGTGAATTTACGAGAGAAAAAGCCGAGGGGCGTCCAGGTGCCCTCTTGGAGCTGTTCTAGGGCCGCACCCATTGCTGTGTCGGATGCGTCACAGATCAGACGTAGTTCTGCGTTTTCATCAGGAAAAGCCATGTAGGTGAGGTCAGCGACGTCTTTTTTGCATTTCTCGAATGCTGCGATGCTTTCGGCCGTCCAGTGGATTGACCTCTTGTCTTTCTTCTTGCAACCGATGACTTGCTCGTGCAGAAGAAGCTGGGTTTCGGCAGCGTGTGGAAGTAGTGTTCTGTAGCTGTTTACAAGTCCCAGGAATCTGCGGAGTTCCTCGATGTTCGAGGGCCTTGGGAACTCCTGGATTGCCTGTACCTTGGTTGGGCTGGGTTTGTAGCCTTTAGCAGATATCAGATGTCCGAGGAAGACTAGCTCTGATACGCCAAAGGTGCATTTGTCGAGGTTCGCTTGAAGCTCGAACTCGGCCAGACGTTGTAACACTATCTCCAGGTGTCGCCGGTGCTCCTCCTCTGAGGATGAGGCGATGAGTATGTCGTCTATGTATACGAAGACGAAGTCCAGGTCGCCTAGAGCGGAGTGAATATAAGTCATGACTAGGAATTCAAATAGCCCGAATGGAGTTATTACTGCTGTCTTGGGTATGTCTTCTGGGGCAACCGGGATCTGGTGGTAGGCTTGACGCAGATCCAGTGCTGAGAATACTGTTTTATCCTTGAGAAAAGCCATGCAGTCGTGTAGCCTTGGCACTGGGTAGCGATCCGGGATGGTCATCAAGTTCAGCTTCCTGAAGTCTCCGCACGGTCGCCATGTGCCGTCTTTTTTAGGTACCAAGTGCAGGGGGCTCGCCCATGGGCTGCTTGATGGTCGACAAATGCCGAGGCTGAGCCATTTGTTGAATTCCTTCTTGGCGGCTTTTAGTTTTGCTGGTATCAAAGGCCTCGCTCGTTGTGACACAGGGGGTCCTTGTGTCAGGATGTGATGTAGTACGCCGCGTTTTTTGACGTTGCGGAATTGATCAGGGCCGAATACCTGTGGATGCTTGTTGATTATCTCTTGGTATTTGTGGCCTGGTTGTAGTAGTGATATCTGGGATACTTCCGCTTCCCTCATGAAGCCTGCGGCTTCCGCCTTGCTTGCGCCGTCTACCAGCTTCCCGAGTTTTAAGTCCGGGAGTAGATGGTAAGCGGTTAATAGGTCCGCGCCTATGATGGGGTGAGGAATGTCAGCGATTGTGACGTTCCACGATATCTTATACGGTAGCCCGACGTCCAGTGTTCGTCGTGTGGTGCCGTATGTGTTAATGGCGGTGCCGTTGACTGCGAAAAGCTTGAGCTTTGACGGTGTCGGCTTGCTGCTTTCCGTTGGGGGAAGTATAGACAGATCTGCGCCGGTGTCGATCAGGAAGGTCAGCTTGAAGATCTCGTCTTTTACGTGAAGGCGTAGGGGTGCTCTGGACCTGCTGTCAGCCTCCTCGACAGCTGGGGCATTTAGTTTTCCTGTTGCTTGACTGCTTCTTTGGGCCTCGCAGTGTAAGAGTCTTCGGGTGTGCGTACCCAGTCGCACGGCAGGATGCAATTTCTTGCGTCTGAGCCGAAGCGGCGATGGTAGTAGCATCTGGTGTGTTGGCTGTTGCCTTGGCGTTGGCCCGGTGTTGATGGGCGGTTTTTGGCCTGTGGCTTCGTTGGATGGTCTCTTGGGCCGTTGCTGTGCGGCCTGCCGTGTTGCCTGTTGTTGCGTGAGTTGGAGAAAGCTGGACTGAGCTTTTTCGATTGCTGCTAATCGAGCCTCGAGTGACGCGTCGACCTGTGGTGGTGGCGGCTGTGGACTCGTGAGCTGTGCGATGAATCCGCCCTGTTGTTGTTGCAAGAGAGCGTGTGCTTCGTCTGCTCTGGTGGTGAGCTCGTTTTCATCTGTGATGTTCGTCAGTGACCAGGCAACGGCGCTGGGCAGTCTGGCTCTCCAGAGCCTGATAGTGGCCTCTCTGGTAATCATACCTTTCGCTAAACTCATGAGTTCCGCCAGGAACTCTGATGGGCGTTTGTTGCCTAGAGTGGCTCCGCCACACAACCTCTCTATTTGTTGACGAGCCGTGACTGCATATTTGTCAATGAGTATCTTCTTGAGTTGTTCGTGCTTGCGTCCAGGCTCTAGCGTCGTCAAGTTGTAATGGATGTCTTCGGGTAAACACCTGCAGACGAAGTTGTACTTCTCCTCGTCGTTGGTGACGCCAATGGCCCTGAATGCATCCTCCAGCTGTGAGTACCAGCCCTCTGGATCGTATTTGTAGAATTGCCAGAATGTGAGGTTTTTCGTCTGTTTGAAGTTTTGTGATGCATTATTGTATTGATAAATTGATGGTGGGACGGCGCTGTAGACGCCAGATTGCACTGGTTGAGGCTGATGGTTGACTGTAAATGGAGCTGGTACGTTGGAGCTTGCTGCTGGTTGCTGGTTGGTAGCTTGGTGTTGTTGGGCTGGGGCTGGGCCGTAGTCGCTGGTTGTAGGCGAAGGCAGGACCGTGCTCGAGGCGCGCTGCAGTGCTACTGTTAGCTGCTCGGTGATGAGCTGCAGATGTTGTTGGAGTTGTTGCATCTGAGTCTGCTGCTGCTCGAGAAGGCGGTTGTGTAGGTCTGCCTGCTGGACGGTGTATTGATGTAGGGCTGCGTGATCAGCCTGCAGCCTTTCTACCATTGGCTGGTGCACCGGATATTCCTGAGCTTGGAAAGCGGGCAGGAGATTCCGTGCTGTGGCGTTGACGTGAGTATGCGCTATCGGGCGCGAGAGTAGACTTGAACTTGCAGTGGTGACTAACGTCGTCGACGCGCCGTGGCGTGTGTGAGTTGCTACAGTTGTGAGTAGCTGTGGCTGCCGAGGCGGTTCACCCTGTGCTTGGGCCGGCGGAGCATTTGAGGTTGTTGTAGCGGTCACAGTGATGGGGGTTGCTGACTGGAGCATGGGCTCGTTGGCGAGGTCGAATTCTTCTTGACCCGTCTCGTTGCTGTGTGTTGCTGCAGGGGACTGTGTCCGTCTGCGCGGCGTGCTGGGTGTGGCATCAGGAGTCCTGGTGAGCGTCATCTCGCCCGTGGGAGGTGGAGTGGGTTGTGGAGGAAAAGATGTGAGGTTTTGGCTTTGTTGTTTTGGGATCTGTCTTCCCGATCTAAGCGACAGGCTCGCGTCCGCGTCGTTCATGTGTGTTCGCGACCGTGTGGCCGCATCCGCGCCGAGCGGTCCCGATCAGCTGCGCTGGGCTGCGCCTCCGGGAGGGGACTACTGTCCAGGGGACGGTGTCCCTGGCGTCAGCTGTCTCCGAGGGTGCGCGCGTTGTTGAAGGGCGTTCGCGCTCAGCAGTGCTGGGCTGCGCCTCCGGGAGGGGACTACTGTCCAGGGGACGGCGTCCTTGGCACTTGCTGAGTCCGAAAGATCGCGATGGGTCGCGGGCCGGTTACGACGTGACTGTGGCGTGAGTGTATGTCGTGGCTCTAAAAAGGGAAAAATAATGAATGGAAGCGAAAAGAGTGTCGTAAGATTTACCTTTTGCTGTGTGTCGCCTTGCAGAGGGTTAGACCCGTTCTCAATTGCACTGGGCTTCACCTCCGGGAGGGGACTACTGTCCTAGGGGACGGTGCCCCTGGTGCAAAGTGAGTCGAGGTTGTTGCCCTGAGTAGTGCGACACTGGATGCCGTGACTGACGAGCTCTCGGCCTACACCTCCGGGAGGGGACAACTGTCCTAGGTGACGGTGTCGGTGTGCAAGAGTGCGTGAGTCGAATGGCTGCAGCAGGTAACGTACGACGTTATGACGTTGGTCGGCGATCGTGGAGTTCCGGCGGAACGAACGGTGCTGTGGATACACGGAAAAAATTAGTGTTTGTTTAATTTTATGTATGCGGCGGTTAGTTATTAGTTATTTATTTTGCAGTGAGAATCTTCAGTGATGACTGGTGTGACCAAGTGTCACTGCAGGAGACACCTCGTTTCCTCTCGCCGAGCTGTGCTAGTGGGTGAGGGGAGAGGGAGGTTTGTTGTTTTTTTTTTGTGTAAATAATGAGTCGTAGAAAATTGTATTTGACAATAAATTCGTGACGATTAATAATTATGATTATAAGCCTAACTAATACTGAATCGCTCGAATTTATTTAGTAGGTGTTAAATTATTTGTAATAAATTGCTCCTTAAAAACAAGACCAGTGTTTCGAATTTCGCGCGATTGTGCTAAATGTTAATTGTGAAAAAAATTTTAAAATATTGTGCACTTATTTTAAAATTATTAAAAAACGTTTAGAAAATTGTTTTAAAATTCGAAAAACTGATGTACTGCTTTCGGAGTTACGCTGTGCGAGAACGCGAGTTTGTGTATAAAAAGTTTCAGCTGCGATGCTGACAGTGTTAGCACACGCAATTTTGTAAAGTATCGCTCGCTGAAGTAGAGTGACTAGTTACGCGATTTGAATTTCGCGCGCTTGGGGTCGAGCGCTCGCCACGTTGGTAGCGCTTGCCTGCTCTCTACCGCCGCGCCGCCTGCCGTCCGCTCTGTCGGTAATATAGTCAGCTTTCTGAGCGAGAGGGGGAGAGCGGTGAATCAGCGCTCTTGCTCTCTCCGTCCGCTTGCACGCGTGCAGCTAGGGGGGAGTTGTTTACTTCACGTGTAGCCGTCTGCTCTTGATTGTTTCGCTTCGGTTATTGAGACGGGGGACGGTCTTAATTGTTATTGAACTTCCGGGGAAAAGCAATTAAGTAAATGTGCTTCGTTAAGAGGGTACAGGCTATTAAGGTAATAGCTGTACGAACCGAGGGGCAATAATAATTAAATCTTTCCGTTGAATATCGTGACGATTTTGCCCAGATGGGGCTTATATTGTAGTAAATGTACAAGCGAAAATTTTTCCCGGCGTAAAATTTTATTACGGTCGCTTCCGACGGCTGTCGAAGGCGGCTCGGCGATGTGCTGGGGAAAGTTTTCGTGCAAGAGAATTTATGGTTGAGCTGTATGTACGAGTGGGAAAAAAAAAATTTTTCCGACGAAAAAAAAATTTTATTGCGGTCGCTTATAACGGCTGTCGGAGGCGGCGCGGCGCTGCGCTGGGGAAAATCTTTCGTGCGAAAATTTACGATCTCCGCTCGTACTTAATAACACTTATGTTTAGAAAGTTTTTCGGCGCGGGGAATTTACGTGTGTTCCCTTGCGGGCGAAACAATGAAGCGGCTGTACGTGTTGTTTTTTTTTTTAATTTATGGCTATTGTAGCTGCACGACCTTTTACCTCTGTGCTCGAGTGCGTCTCGGATTACGCGTGTGTTTACAAAATACGCGCGCGCGGCGATACGCGTGGGACTCTGTGAGTCTGCTCTTGCTTAGACGCGGCCTTTGTGTATGAAAAAGAGAAAAAAATATCACGCGCGGGCACAGAGGTTAAAAAGAGAAAATCTTGTAAATGCTTGTGACGCTGCGGTTACGTTAGATTTTTTACCTTAGAGCTATTCTTCGCGTTCTGAACGGCTGGCTGCTGATGGAAGCGGCGTCTCGGCTGTGCTGTTGATGCTGCTGTGCTGACTGTGTACGGCTGTGTGGCGATGTTGTTGTTTTAGGTGACGAGGATGATGCTGTTGCTGTGTTTCCGCTCTGCTGCTGTGCTGCTATGGGCTGCTGCGTCGGTGGTTGTACGTGTGTGCGCCGGCGTGCCTGCACGCACCACGTTCTTTTTTTTTTTGATTCGACTCGTCGGCGTGCCTGCACGAGTCCTCCTCTCTCGACGCGGTGTGTGAACGTCGGTTGTTTGCGTGTGCGCCGGCGTGCCTGCACGCAACACGTTGTCGCTATCTCGCCGGCGTGCCTGCACGAGATAGTTACGACGAGGGAGCGGAGAGTCTGCACCTCGTCGGAGTCCTGCGTGTAGATGTGCAGGGCCGAGAGCCTTCGTGGCGAGAGTGTTGTAGTTTTCACGACACTTGCACTTGCATTTTGTTGCACTGGCGTTGTTTGGCGAAGATCGCTTGCTGTTGCGCGCGTGAAATTTTTCAAGATGGCGCCTGCCGCCTGTTGCTCCTGCCTGCGTATGCGGCTCGCTTCGTAGGAGGCTTTGGCCTTGGTTCCTCGGCGAGACGTCCTAGTCACCAGTGAAGGGGGGGCAGGGATGCGTAGGACAGCTGGGGCATCCGGGGTGTAAAGCCGTAGGTTGGGTTTGTACGTAGTGCCTTTATTCCTCTGCTTCTCTCTACTGCCAGTGTGCTCAGTGGTGCTTAGCGCTCGGGCTCTCAGCGTGGACTGACGTACAGGGGGGCGCGGGGCTGGCTCGACGCTCGAGCTGTTCGCTCTCTCTCTCTCTCTCACACTCTCTGCCGAGAGGTGCTGCCGCCGTGCGGGCTGTGTCCCCACATACACATGCATTATGTGGTGCAGACGACGATTACACAGTACAATAACACAGTGCTAAAGAAAAATATATATATGTCAGCAGTAAATTATAAGTGTTAATAATTAAATAAATCAGTTCAATCTAATATAAATTTAATGCAAATGTATGTTGCAAAAGTTGCAAAAGTGTTTAGCATAGTCGATTTTCTATGCAATGAGAAGCAATCATCAACTAATAGTTTATATAATTAGATAAGTATTTAGTTTTATTTTTTATAGATATTCAATATAAATAAAGAATTTGTGAACTGATTCTTTGTTTAAATATTCTCTGTTATTTTTCAGATTATGAGGTTATGAAGCTGTCAGTTTATATATAAAAGAAGTAATTGTGACAAGAGAATTTTTATTGAAGAAGGTCTGATATTGAGATCTGCAGCATTGTGAAAAAAGTATATTTTCTTTAGTTTATACCTGTCTAGCAGAAGTGTAAGTTTTTTATTTTTAATTAAGTAAACATTCGTTTCTTCAAAACTTCATATTTTATTTTGTTTTTTTTTACAATTTTAATTTTGCCCTCCTTGTGGAGGCCTGTTTCTTGGAGCATTAACTCCTCCTCGCTGTGCCCAATTGTTGCCCCTCCTTCCTCTACTGTGACCAGACTGCTGCGTTCTTTGCACGTTTGAAGATATTAAATAATTTAAAAATTGTGCCAAATTTTTAAAATTTTGATCATATACTTTTATACGGTTTGTGGTACAGACGACGATTACAATAACAGAGTGAGACAACGATGATAATAACAGAGTTTATTAATATATCAGCAAGAAATTCTATTTATTAGTAATTATAAAAATCAGTGTAAATAAAGTAAAATTTAACCTAAATATATATTTTATAAAAGCAGTGTTATTTTAAAACTGTGTTTTTTGTACACATACTATTTGGTTTTATTTTTATAAATATAAAATACAAATAAATAATTTGTGAACTGATTCGTTGTTTAAATGTTTTCTTTTATATTTCAGATATAATTTTCTTGTGATGTGACAAGTTGGTTGAGTGTTACGATTATATTCAATCTTCCACGCAAGAAAGTTTCTACAATTGTGGAAGTGCTTATGAACAATTATTAAATTTTCCTATCGTCTCCTGGGAGATAGACTCTCAGGCTACACGTCGAAAGGGATCCTTACAAATAGCTAGTGTGTTTTATTTTCTTGGTTCAAGAATCGAAGAAAGTTTCAACATAGAGAATATTCAGTATAAGGAAAAAATTGTCTTGTATTGTGAGAAGCTAGTGAAGTGTCAAGAATATGCATCGCTCATGCATGAAAGTTTCTAAGTTGTTTAAGTGTATATGAATAGTTCATAACTTTTCCTATCGTCTCCTGAGAGGTAGACTCTCAGGCTGTTCGTCGATAGGGATTCTTATGAATAGCTAGTGAAAGTGTTTTATTTTGTTGGATTTTAGAGATTATTCAGTTTATATAATAGAGAATATTCTTGCTTGATGCAACAGTAATGTTTTATACAATAATCAGCATGTGTATATTATATACTTACTCCATCGATTTCATGGCTTTAGGGTCTAAATTGTCAGGTGCATAACTATAAAAATCAAAACTATAAATTCTTAGATAAACTCAATTGTACGTATTGTTTTAGCATTTTAAAACAAGCTTTTATAGCTATAACAGATTTTAAATCAGGCGAAGACCGAAATATTCAAAATGTAGCTTACTTATTTCAATGATATTCTTCGCTCTCATTTCTATATGTAGTTATTATTATAGTAGTGATTAAAATCTATGGATATTTTACATACATTTTTTAGTACATTAATACAGTAGTTATTATATATAAGCTCTGGTCTTTGTAAACATATATTTTTTGCAGATATTTATTCGATTTTTAATGGGACCAAATGGAAGTTGATATTATATATATATTTTATACTTTCTTTGATGTTATGCTTTAGCAGTAAATTCAGTATATACAAATTTTATGGCTGTGATGAATGAATATTTAACGATGAAAGTAAATTAGGTTGTCAGCTATAATACAGAGTGTAAATAATAATAGAAATAAACATTGAACGTAATTCAACACAGTGTACCAAGATAAAAGACGATGAAAGATTCACAGTTTGCACTTCTAACGCCTTTTTCACATACCCCAAACTCAATATAAATAGTTTAACGTACTACAAAGTAGTTTAGCATAGGAGTCTGTCAAATAACAAAACAAGGAAATAGTTAACTTAATAGACAGGCACCCCAAAAGCATTATTAATATCCCATATTGGACCCACAACTAAAACTTTCAAACTATAATTTAAAAAAATTAAAGCAACGCACTTGCACGAAGCACTGAGTTCATAAGTATTCCTCTATTCGTGCACAAACAAAACTTGGTCGCCAAAAGTCATTATCAATTCCACAGGCAATAAAGCAAATAATTAAGCCAACGCACAATCTAAATTCAGTGTGCACAATTATTGAGACCCACTATTTACACATCAAAACTTAGTCGAACCCAGGAAGAGCAATCTAAAAGAGACGGCCTTTGCTCCAAAAGATGAACTCAATCAGATAGGTCTGACATAAACATACACCAATAAGTCCATTCAAATCCAGGGAAACAGAGCCAAACAATACAAAACACTTTAACATAAATTAAATTATTATAGACTCTACAACGACTCTCTAGAAATGCGCCACAACACCAACGCATTGGCAACATTTGGTGAGGGAGCTGCAGCAGAAAACTGGACGACGTCACACAAAAAAATTCTACAAAAAACTTCAATTATACGCGAAGAAGGAAGGAAAGCGACGAAATGAAAACCCGAAGAAAAGCAAAACAGCCAATCAACGACAGAAGGAGGACCTTAGGAGAAAGCGTGCGGAACACCGAGGGGAGCAAGAGAGCGGAGGAGAGAAGAGATCGGGACAATCAAGTCCGAGACGTCGAGCCGAAAATTCCACTTTTTACTTGAAAATCTGATTACATATTTTTCTGACAATATAGAGAGAGAGAGTCAGACGGCTTAAGCGGATTTCTCTATTTAAACTAAAAATCAACTTGTTTTTATTTTCACAAATCCAATTAAGCTCATTCCCTGAAATAAACCTTTTTCTCCCTTTCGAAACTCGCGCTCGTGTCTGCGGCAGCAGTGCTGACTAGTGACGTTGGCAGGGCCAGGATATTACAGTGGTGGCAGCTTGGTGGGATATGTGGGGACACAGCCCGCACGGCGGCAGCACCTCTCGGCAGAGAGAGAGGGAGAGAGAGAGAGAACAGCTCGAGCGCCGAGCTCGCCCCGCTTCCCCCTGCGCGTCAGTCCACGCTGAGAGCCCGAGCACTAACCACCACCGAGCACCACTGGCAACACAGAACCAACAGAATAAAGATACTACGTACAAACCTGAACCAACGGCTTTATATCGCGGATGCCCCGCTAGCGCCACGCATCCTTTCCCTCCCCCTTCACTGGTGACCAGGACGTCTCGCCGAGGAAGCAGAGCAAAAGCCTCCTACGAAGCGAGCCGCATACGCAGGCAGGAGCAACAGGCGGCAGGCGCCATCTTGAAAAATTTTACGCGCGCAACAGCAAGCGTATCCTCGCCAAACCACGCCAGTGCAACAAAGTGCAAGTGTTAAGTGTCGCGAAAACTACAACACTCGCGCCACGAAGGCTCTCGGCCCTGCAACACCAACACGCAGGACTCCGACGAGGCGAAGACACCTCGCCCCTTCGTCGTATCTATCTCGTGCAGGCACGCCGGCGAGATAGCGTTCAACGTGGTGCGTGCAGGCACGCCAGCGCACACACGCACAGCCACCGACGCCTGGGAAGCAGCCCACAGCAGCAGAGCAGTCACAGCGTCGAGACATACACAGCAGAGGAGAGCAGCAGCACAGCAGCAGCATCATCCTCGCCACCTACAACAACAACATCGCCGCACAGCCGTACACAGTCAGCACAGCCGAGACGCCGCTTCCATCAGCAGCCAGCCGTTCAGAACGCGAAGAATAGCTCTAAGGTAAAAAAATCCAACGTAACCGCAGCGTCGCAAGCGTTTACAGGATTTTCCTTTTTTAGCCTCTGTGCCCGCGCGTGATATTTTTCTCTTTCTCATACACAAAGGCCGCGTCTAAGCAAGCACAGACTCGCAGAGTCTTACGCGCATCGCCGCGCGCGCGTACTTTGTAAACACACGCGTAACCCGAGACGCACTCGAGCACAGAGGTAAAAGGTCGCGCAGCTACAATAGTCATAAACTCAAAAAAACACGTACAGTCGCTTCATTGTTTCGCCCGCAAGGGAACACACGTAAATTCTCTGCGCCGAAAAACTTTTAAAACTTAAGTGTTATTAGTACAGTACGAGCGGAGATCGTAAATTTTCGCACCAAAGATTTTTAGCCGTTAGAAGCGACCGCAATAAAATTTTTTTTCGTCGGAAAAGTTTTTTTCCCCTCTCGTACATACAACTCAGTCATAAATTCTCTCGCACGAAAATTTTCCCCAGCACATCGCTGAGCCGCCTTCGACAGCCGTCGAAAGCGACCGTAATAAAATTTTACACCGGGAAAAATTCTCCCTTGTACATTATCTACAATATAAGCCCCATCTGGGCAAAACCGTCACAATATTCAACGGAAAGATTTAATTGTTATTGCTCCTCGGTTCGCACAGCCATTACCTTAATAGCCTGTAACCTCTTAATGATACACATTTACTTAATTGCTTTTCCCCGAGAGACCAATAACAATTAAAATCCCCGAAACATATTTACTTAATCGCTCTTCCCCGGAAGTTCAATAACAATTAAGACCGTCTCCGTCTCAATAACCGAAGCGAAACAATCAAGAGCAGACGGCTACACGTGAAGTAAACAACTTCCCCCCTAGTAGCTAGCGCGGGAAAATCGAACGCGGACGCCATTACAAAATTCCTCCCACCAACGCCGGCAGGGAGTAGGAGCGAGAGCGCCGCACGCGCGCAAGCGGACGGAGAGAGCAAGAGCGCTGATTCACCGCTCTCCCCCTCTCGCTCAAAAGCTGACTATATTACCGACAGAGCGGAGGAGCAGGCGGCGCGGCGGTAGAGAGCAGGCGAGCGCTACCAACGTGGTGAGCGCTCCACACTAAGCGCGCGAAATTCAAATCGCATTAGACTCTCTACTCCACGAGCGATACAGCACAAAAATTTCGAACGCTACATTCGACCGAAATTTTTTTATATGCACAAATTCGCGTCACCGCACAGCGTAACTCCAGAAGCAGTATACTAATTCTTCGAATTTCAAAACAATTTTCTAAACGTTTTTTAACAATTTTAAAATAAGTGCACAGTGTTTTAAAATTTTTTTACAATCAACATTTAGCACAAATTGCGCGAAATTCGAAGCATTGGTCTTGTTTTAAGGAGCATCTTTTTTTTCTTCTCATTTTAATACCTACTAATAAATCCGAGCGATTACGTATTAGTTAGGCTAAAATCACATTTATTAATTACCGCAAATCAATCGTCAACGAATACAATTTTCTACGAATCATCTCTAATTTTTAAGCAACCACTTGTAAATATTGTAAAAATAAAAAAGAAACGCAAAAACCCTTATTCTCACCTCTCAACCGCACTGCTCGGAGAGAGGAAGCGTAGAAACCCTTATCCTCACCTCTCAACCGCACCGCTCGGAGAGAGGAAAAACAGAAACCCTTATCCTCACCTCTCAACCGCACCACTCGGAGAGAGGAAAAACAGAAACCCTTATCCTCACCTCAACTGCACAGCTAAGAAAGAGGAAACGCAGAAACCCTTATCCTCCTTTACCCAACCAACAACCACTACCCCTCAAAAACGTTTTTCCCAAACCCTGCACACTCGCGTTTCACGCTCAACGTCACATCGCGTGAACCGACCTCGCGTACCATCCAGGAGACGGCCAGTGCCAGGGACACCGTCTCCTGCGACAGTTGTCCTCTCCCAGAGGTGCAACCCAGCACAACCGCTCTCCACACATACGGTCGCACGGCCGGAGCCGCGATTCGCGAGTGACGTAAACGCGAGCCTCCCTCTTTCTAAACTCTCAAACAACTTCCGTCCACCACTAACCCTTTCTTCCAACCTACCTCACCACGCAAGGGCGAGATGACGAACACTCAGTCAAGTCAAGAAAAATACTCAGATCCAACCGCAACCATTACAATAGCAAGCCTACAGAGTCAAATCACCGAACTGCAACAAGAAAATCAAGCATTCCGCCAACAATTACGACACATCACCGAGCTACTATGGCACCGACACCCACACCTTCGCCCCCGTAAGAAGTCCACAGATCCAACAACCGCAGACGATTCAATCGAAGCTCGTCTGGCGGCAACAGAGAAGGCCCAACCCAGTTTCATTCACAGTAGCAGAAGCAGGGAACACTCTAACGATAATTCTCATAAACCTACAGCACAGAGCAATTCCATCAGTGACGGTCGAAACACAACCATCAACGCAAGCAGTCTAGAAACAAGAGCAGAGCTTCAACCCCCGTGCAGCCTTGCAAAAACAACAGCAAGCACACGAGATGTTTCTACCACCGACGATTCAGCGCAGACGCCACGAACTGCAAGCTCCCTTGCGACTGGACAGCTCATTACCAGCAACTGCAGCCGATTCAATCGAAGCACGGCTAGCAGCTCACCCTCAAAGCTCAATATATTCACAACTACAGAGCCACATGACGTCTGCCTGACGTCGGTCACTCGCACAGGCGCTTCTAGAACTTCACAGCTATCGACATCCACGGGATGGAGATCGAACGCTTCTAGCCGCCTTTCCCGCCATCACCTTATCTCCCCGTCTCAAAATCGTTTCCTTATTTTCCCTTGTAAATAATAATGAACCAAACATTTTTGTACCTATTGTAAAAAAAAAAAAAAATACACGCTGTAATTTTATACCATAAATTTACATACCTATACATTCTCTGTTATGCTTACCAGAGTCTACTAGACTTAAGCATCATATACACTGTTAACTAATCATAAGCACTCGCATCAAAGCAAACAACGTAGCTCAACGATGTGTACAACAATCTCACCTTGTAAAACCAACCTGTAACAACTTCAACAAACTTTATAAAACCAACCTGTAACAATTTCAACAAACTTTGTAAAACCAACCTGTAACAATTTCAACAAACTTTGTAAAACCAACCTGTAACAACTTCAACAAACTTTGTAAAACCAACTGTATTAATTCCGAAAAAACCAGCTTCGCAACAACTTAGAAAAACTTTGTAAACTCCGCAATAATTCCTACAAAACTTTGTAAATTTCGCAGCAACTCACACAAACTTTGTAAACTTCGCAACAACTTCGACACTTTGTAAAACCAAACTTGTATCAACTCCGACAAACTATGTAAACCAATCTTGTATCACTCTGCCAGTCGACTACCGTCAAAACTTGTAACCCATTTTCACTACTAGAATCATCCTAAAACTCGCAAACTCTCTCAAGAGCCACGGCTCCATACAACGTAAGCAGTAGATATTAAGTATTCAATAACTAGATATTAACTTAATCAAGTAAAACATCATCAAGTATTTCTGTAAAATCCAAAGAAACTATTGTAAAACTAAAACCACAAATCTAACACTTAATGTAACTATATATATTTTTTTACCCATTGTTATTATCAACAGAGTCTACGAAAGTATAACTAGTTTAAGTAAAACACCCTTTACGCATTGTTACATAATGTTTAAGCTACAAAATCCGACTATTGTTCACAATCAAAAATGTACAACCATCATGTAAAGCCAGTGGTCAACTCACTCTCAATCAATGTAAATCTTTCTTTAAGGGGACCCAACACGTTTAAAACTTGAAAAAATCGATATTTTTTTTATGATTGGTTTTCATAGGAAATTTATCATAGAATATGCTCCCGAAAGCCGTTTTTCGTAAAAAAATTTTCCCTCAAAATTATAAGCAAAATACTGAATAAATATTTTGCCTGTTTTTTCGTTAAATTGCGTAATTAAAATCATTTATTCAAGATACCTAAAAATTTTGATTTTTTTAAATAAATCCAGTCAGAACTAGATATTTTCATTGTAATTGTAAAAAACAATGTTATTACATATATATATATATATATACATATATATGGTATTACAAATATGTTGAACTTTTTGCTCGTGTATGTATGTATTTATGAGCGAATGTGTGTGTGTGTGTGTGTATATATATATATATATATATATATCACTTGTATACATACATACGCTCTTATAAACATACATACGTATTTTGTAAATTATTTACAATAAATGATTATTTTCTTTTTTATTCTGAGTTTCATGAAACTATATTCATTAGGTGAAATTCAAATATGCGCGCTCTTCGCAACAGTCTAGGCGACGATTCTGTAACCAAAACGTGACGACCGCTGTGACGAAAATATTTGAACTCCCCATTTACCGACCATGTATATATTGTTTCTTCCTGACGTCCTGTTTGGGTAAAGGTTAGAATCAGTGTGCTGTTGGTGAAACTGTTCGCGCGAAACACAGCATTCAAATCTGCTTTACCAGCTTTTAAATATTTAAAAGTTCTATGATTAAAGTTCTTGAATTTATGTTATGCACTGTGCAAACATAATTAAATAAAGTTAAAATAATTTTTTTTAGTAGTGTTTATTTTTGTTTTCTTGTAAAGTTATTTATATTTTAAGTTTTCAAAGTGCAAAGTATTTGTTAGGAATTTTAGTTAGTTTAGCTTTTAGTTTAGATTAGTTAGTTATAACAATGAGTGACCAGAAGGGCAGATTGCCCACTCACTTGGATAGGAAATACTCCTGCGGAAGAAATAGAAGGCGACCAAGAAAATTTGCAGGAACTAGACGTAATGATACAGAAGACTCAACTGCACAACCAAGACCTTCGACATCTTCAAGAAAACTTGAAACTCCAGCAGCAGAAGGCCTCTCCGGAGTCAAGAATAGAATTATTGATATCAATATTCTATTTCCTGAACTCCAAAGTGTGGTGTGTTGCAAAAAATGTCACAGTGAAGTGAACTTTTCTGAATCAGTAGTGTTTGGATTAGGATTCAAAATTGAAGTCTCATGTGTTCGATGCAGAGAAGTTTTGAGCATCAATTCTAGCAAAAAAGTGGGTGATAGTAATCGTGCATGGGAAGTGAATCGAAGGGCTGTACTTGCATGTCGTGCTTTGGGTGTTGGACATGCTGGGCTTTCAACATTTTGTGGCATAATGGACTGCTCTAAGCCAATAGCTCAGTCTGCTTACGATTCAATAAATCAACAGTTAAGTGAAGTATGTGAGAGTGTTGCCAAGGAGTTTATGCGAGCTGCAGTCCAAGAAGAAAGAGCCGCTACAGAAGATGGTGCTCTTGGACTGAACATTTCTGGTGATGGTTCGTGGAGGAAGAAAGGATTTTCATCACTACAAGGATTTGCTAGCATCGTTGGACATCACACAGGCAAGGTGTTGGACGTTGCTGTTAAAAACAGCTTCTGCCAACCTTGTTCATCGTGGGAGAAGTATCTGCATACTGCTGAGTATGAAGAATGGTACGAGGAACACAAGCTACACTGCACTGCTAACCATGAAGGTAGTGCAGGTAAAATGGAAGTTGATGGCATCCGTGAGATATTTGAACGCTCAGAAGAAGAATACAGTGTCAAATATCATCGCTATATTGGAGATGGATACTCCAAAGTGTTCAAGGCTGTGAGTGAATCGAAACCCTATGGTGATGAACTTGTGGTGGAGAAGAAAGAGTGCATCCAACACATACAGAAGAGGATGGGAACTCGTCTCCGAAACCTTGTCAAGCAGTATACCAGCCAGAAGATCAAGCTTCCGGACAATAAACCAATTGGCGGAAGAGGAAGGCTGACTGCTAAGATGATCGACAAGCTGTCAAGTTATTATGGTAAAGCCATTCGAAATCACCCAGATTCCATTGATGACATGTACAATGCAATCTGGGCAACATGGTACCATATGCAGTCGACGGACAAGAGGCCAATGCATCATCTGTGCCCGGAAGGATCCAGCAGCTGGTGCAATTGGCAAAAAACAAAAGCCACAAAAGAACACAGGGAGTTCAGGCACAAGACCAGCCTTTCAGCTTATATTATGGATGCCATAAAACCAATTTATGAAGACCTGTCAAAGTCAGAATTACTTGAAAGATGTCTTGGAGGTTTTACACAAAACTCTAATGAGAGTTCCAATAATTCTGTATGGAGACTAGTCCCCAAGACATCTTTCAGTGGCTTGATAGTCTTGAAAATTGTTGTTTTTCTGGCTGTGTGCATGTTTAATGATGGTCGGTCTTGTGTCCTCAGAGTCTTGGACCGCTTTGATGTAAAGCCTGGAGACGCTGTGGCAGAGTGGGCCAACGCAACAGACAATTTAAGACTTCACCATGCTGAACGACAAGTCCAGGCCAACACCAGAGAAGCACGAGCTCTTAGACTAAGAGCTCGACAGATGGAAGAAGATGACTCGTATGCTGCTGGTGGACATTAGGGAGGCAAAAACAAAGGCTTTGCAAGGACTACGAAAAAAGATAAGTATTCTTCTCTATATTGTTTTAGCTGATTTTTATGGAGTTTTTGAAATATTAATTTATTGTATTTTTTCAGTGGATTGTACATTGAAGAAATCATAATCGTTTTTCTTCCATTAAATCAAGTTGGAGACTTCAGCAAAATTATTAGGTAAGAATAAATGTGCATTTTTTAGTATTAAATACAATAAATTAATAATATTAGCATATAATGTAAAAATACACAAATTTACCATTTTTTGTTTACAGGTTCTTAAAGGCGTACTCAGCCTATTGATACAAGGGAGTGTACCATATGACTCCTGAAAATGATAGTTTACTACCAAGGATCAACAGAAAAATAGTTCCAAGAGATTTGGTAAGTAAAAAATTAACTTATTTTCTAATATGCATTGATGAACTTCGAAGTCGATTTTCTCTAACTTTGGTTTTTCATGATTTCAGCTCACTGTGCGTAGGATTCCAGGTGACCATATGCTTCGATTGAGCTCAAATTTTGTGAGTATGTTCTATATAAGTGTAGTTTTCGCATGAACAGAGGGATTTTGATTTGAAAGCTTCAAACTTATTTAATAAAAAAAACTGTGGCATAAAAAATTTAAAAATTGAAAAAATTTACTTTTTCTTTTATTAAAATTTTTCTAAGCATTCAAATCAAAATCCCTCTGTTCATGCGAAAACTACACTTATATAGAACATACTCACAAAATTTGAGCTCAATCGAAGCATATGGTCACCTGGAATCCTACGCACAGTGAAAAACAGTCTGCGGAGTACCACTCCGGATAGGTAGGTACGAAATTGGATTTTAAGGGCTTAAATTGAAGGTAAGAGATCATACTATAAGTATGAAAAGTTTCTCCAATATATTATTTAATTTAATATCAATTTAGAATATTTTTATTTTTCAGATTTTAAACGTGTTGGGTCCCCTTAAACGCGCAGAGAACATTAGAATCAACCCCAGTCAGGCAACTCTCTCAATCTCAGTCAATTCAATTCAAATCATGGAGTCAGAACAATCGAATTCATTTCAAATTATGGAGTCAGAATAATCTAACTAAATTCAAATCATGGAGTCAGAAACCATTCAAATCATGGAGTCAGAAACCAACATCCACACGACTACCCGATTTCCTTTTTTCCAAAAAGCATAAAAAAAAAAATTTCGTGGAGAGTAGTGTGGGGACACAGCCCGCACGGCGGCAGCACCTCTCGGCAGAGAGAGAGGGAGAGAGAGAGAGAACAGCTCGAGAGCCGAGCTCGCCCCGCTTCTCCCTGCGCGTCAGTCCACGCTGAGAGCCCGAGCACTAACCACCACCGAGCACCACTGGCAACACAGAACCAACAGAATAAAGATACTACGTACAAACCTGAACCAACGGCTTTATATCGCGGATGCCCCGCTAGCCCCACGCATCCCTGCCCTCCCCCTTCAGATATCTTCGACCCACAAGCGCATTTTTGTGCGCGAAAAATTCGAATTCGACCTCCGAATTGCAGTACGCCAAGGATCATCGAGCGCAGAGTATTTTAACTTTCTCGACTCTTTTTTCCACTTAAGGGAGGAAAAAGCCAAGAAAGTTTGTTTCAGGTGTTGCTGTTCAATTACTGTACGGAAGAGAAATATTGGCAAGCAAGTCAATCAACAATCATCAATCACAAAACTGCATAAACTGTGAAATCAAGTTAAAGTGCAAACCGAACTGAGTGTAATTCGAATGTGCCACTTCTCTCGCTTGGGTTTTTGTCACGTTTCCCCAGGCGCAGAGCGAACGTCTGGACAAATGTTGGAGAAGAAAGTGATTTACGAGGCGTGACTGCATCCTTGAAAATCACAGGCATCATCGAAAATAGCGCTGCAAGAAAGCTCCAAGTAGTAAGTTCCTAAGTCTAAGATAATTGAGTGATCAATCGCGTCAATACAACGTAAAGATTTTTGTCAAATCCGCAAAGATTTTCTTCTGAGATTCGTATGCGTCCAGTCTAGTTACATAATATTATTTGTGGTAGTTAACAAATAGATTGTAAAATAGGCATAGCTATATATATCATATACGTTAAGACTGCGTTATTGGTTAGATTAATGTTTGAGATAAGTTTACACAGCATAAAAACAACCTTAGATTAATTTTACTAAGATTTTTTTTTCTTCTAAGAAACATAAATTTTATTTTGTTATAACTTTAAAATAGCTTACTAATACTTTCATATTTTTAGCCATAATAAATTTCACAATAAGTATTTTCACAGTAAAATTTTATTAATAAATTTAAGCTTCCGTTATTTAGATAATAATTAAGCTGTGTAGATTTATATAGCATTGATTGTCAGGCGACGAGTTGATCCTAGATCAGTTGATTCAGGAAACACCATCATCCTCCATAAAATAATCCAGCCAGCAAAAACCTACAAAATACAATAGCTTAATTTTGATAAAATTAGTTTTAATAGTATAGACGTCACGTACTTATCTGAAAGGCATTTTTACAATCTTCTTTTTCTCCATTGTCGTACGCATCAATCTGTAAAAAGAAAATATAAAGTTATTAAACAAATAAACAGCATTTATAACTAAAAGAAAGCCGAATACGTGCGGTCAAATCTGTAAACTATCAGTCAGCTCGTGACAGTTAGAATAGTCAAAACCGGGTTTTTGCGATAAACTACAGGCTTCTAAAATGGCTCTCAAACGTACAGCTAAGAAGGCAACTCCGAGAAAAGATAAAGATGCGGAACAAAATACGCGAAGGATGGCGCGAAACAGAGGGACTGAGGCTGAGGATACTGTTTTCGAGGAAGAAAATACACGCTTAGACACAACTTCGCGGAGAGATAGACAGACCGCGACAACAGCTAGAACATCTCAGGAAAACACGCCGACTTTAGATATGCGCACCGCGATTAAAATTGTTCCTGAATTTGACGGAAGATCGGACAAGGTGGATGAATTCGCAAGACTGTGCAGATTAGCAAGCAACTCGGTTAGCAACAGCATGAAACCACTCTTTGTAGAGATGATTAGAAAACAATGCACCGGCGATGCAGGCACATATCTGCTAGGTCAAGCTACTCATCCAGATTTAGATAGCATGTTAAATGATCTGAAAAAGACTTTTGGTGGCAAAGATAAATTCGAGCAACTTGTTGGTGATTTAGTTAGTCTTTCAAAAACGAGGAGAAACGGTAAGGGAATACGGTACTAGAGTCAACACAATATTGAAAAGACTATTAGAATCAATCAATAGAACATATACAATTGATAAGGCAATAGGCATAAAAGCAGGAATTCTTGACACCGCAAAAAACTGTTTCATCGCTGGATTAGAAAACACGGAAATTGTTAACCGAACCGAGGCAGAGAAACCGAGTAGCTTAGAAGAAGCAATTCACGCAGGTTTAGAAGCAGAGCAAATGGTCAATCATAAAAAAAGTATTCAAGCACAGAGTGAGTTAGAGAATAGCGAAAAATCTAGCAAAAATGCAAAGCTTCAATTCCCGAAAAATGCGTCAATCTCCGAACAAGTTTTTCACACTCAAAGCAATGACGAGTCCAACTCAAACGCGGAGGGAAAACGTGAAACGCGTACTTGTTTTCAATGTAAAAAGAGAGGCCATATTAAAGCCAATTGTAGGTACAATCCTTACCGAAAGGACAATAGATACAAAGATTTTAAAGCGCAAAACAATAAAAAATCAGCCTCTCAAGAACAATCTAATAATAAACAAACGTGACGAGTTCGAGCAATCAGAATCAAAAACGTCCCTCGAATTACGTGTGTACTATGACGCCCGAAGAATTAAAGAAATAAAATTACCGGTCATTATTCTTAAAAGTAAAGCCACAATACAGGAGAGATCTTCATTTTTGATTGACACTGGTTGCTATTTAAATTTAATTAAAGAAAAAGTAATAAAATCCCATCTAAATTTTGATACAAATAAAATACACACGCTTGTAGGAATTGGAAACGGCACGGTTAAGACACTTGGAGAATTAATCAATCTAGAATTTGAAAATATAGCAATAACCTTTCAGATAGTACCAGATACATTTCCTGTTGATCATAGCGGTATAATAGGCATAAGTTTCCTTGAAAACGAAAACGCACAATTAATTTTCCGTAATTATGGCAAAGGTGAAATGAAAATAGACTCCACATCATTTCCATTTTTGAAAACAGCTACCATACAAATTCCACCTAGAAGCAGAAAAATAGTTGAAATGCCTGTAAATTTCAGCAATTTCAAAGAAGGAATCTTACTACGTATAAATGTTGGGCCAGATGTCTATTTAGGCGAGGCTCTAGTTAAACCAAAAAGCGGGCGTGTCCGAGTATATGCAATAAACTCTTCCACTGACAAAATCACAGCAACCTTTCCCATTCCAGACCTCGAAGAAATACCTGAAATTCCCACAGAACAGACTGAGACAAGTATAATTTCACCGAACAAGTGCGAAGAAGCAATAAGAGTAGCTAAACTTTTAAAAATAATTGAACTAGATCATTTAAATGAAGTAGAAAAAAATAAATTAATCAATTTAATATCAAGGGGCGCGGTAGCGCCACGATGGCAAGTATAAGGTACTTTAGTACGTACGCCGCCGTCGGGCGCTAGCCAGACCCTATATTATACTTTGAACTTGCCCTGTTGGAACCTTGACGTACGGTTTTCTTCGTATTGACTGGTTCGTTTCTTACGTACGAGCGCTTAAATGAAAGCTTGCGACGAAAGTAATAAAATCACATCAGGGCCATATTTTGTGAAATTGCTTCTATCGAATGATATTGTAAAGTGAAAGTTCGGACTCCTCAATTCTCCTCACGGGAGAACAATTATTCGACGGATATCCGGTGACGTAGTACTACGTCATTCTGGGCTATATAGATATACTTTAGTATACGTTATTTTTCCGCAGACGACAGACGATGTTTTCATACACAGTGTTATTTTTTATCAACATGAATTTTCTTTTGTTGTTTCTGTATATATATATATATATATTGCTAAATATTGTTAAATAATAACATAAATATAGATTTTAAAAAAGTGTCAAATATAATTAATATTTTTGTTTTTACACGGTTATGGAAAAAATGAATTACGAGAACACAATCAGATAAGTATTAGTTTTATATCACATTTAAATATATTATATATATATATAGAATTTTATGAACTTATTCTTTGTTTAAATGTTTTTTTATTTTTTCAGATTTTTATAAGCTATTATTTACCATATTGGTTCATGTGAGGTTATATGCTTGGAGCAAATACTGGAAAACAAAAAAGTTCCTGTTTTTATCAGCCTCATTGTTTGTGTTTATTAACAAACTACGAAAATAGCTGGCATATCTATTAAATTTAGACCAGCAATTGGAATAGAGTAAGCGTAAGTTTTTTATTTTTGCATAATTTCTTATCGCAATATAATTAGAGTCATTTAAGTAAGATATTGCAAAACAAAAAGATTTCTGTGTGTGAATATATTGAAATATTCTATCGGCCTCACTGATTCTATTTATTACCAGACTAGTAAATAGCTGGCATATCAATTAAGTTTAGACCAGCAATCGGAATCAAGTAATTGTAATTGCATATACAGTTTATGTGTGCAGACAAGCAGACACTAAGTGTATTTACATTTTAATAATTTAAGATTTTATTTTTAAACAATACACATGTAGTGTTAAAGAATATATATACTTGATATGTTTTATGATGTTACAATAAATAACTAGTGAAGTGATTTATTATTTTGAAAACAATACGGATATTAATTAAGACATGACTAATAGGCTAGAATTAGATAAGTATTTAGTTTTACTTTTTTTATAAATCTTACATAATATAATGAAAGATTTTGTGAACTGATTCTTTGTTAAAATGTTCTCTTTTATTTTTCAGGTTTTATTGGATTGAAAGGCATACAACTATCAGGATGCATTTTCTTGTGATGTGACAAGCTAGTGAAGTGTAAAGTATTTAATGATTCATCTTTCAAGAAAGTTTACGTTGTTGAAGTGACTATGTAACTTTTTCTATCGTCTCCTGGGTTCACCTTTCAAGCAAGTTTCTACATTCTTGAAGTGGATGTGTAATTTTTTCCATCGTCTCCTGGGAGGTAGACTCTCAGGCTATTCGTCGAAAGGGATCCTGATGAGAAGCTAGTGAAAGTGTTGTATTTTCATCATCCAAGAATCAAAGAAAATTTATACAGAATTTCCAGTTTATATAATTTTCTTGTGATGTGACAAGTTGGTTAAGTGTTAGGATTATATTCAATCTTCCACGCAAGAAAGTTTCTACAATTGTGGAAGTGCTTATAAACAATTATTAAATTTTCCTATCGTCTCCTGGGAGATAGACTCTCAGGCTATACATCAAAAGGGATCCTTACAAATAGCTAGTGTGTTTTATTTTCTTGGTTCAAGAATCGAAGAAAGTTTTAACATAGAGAATATTCAGTATAAGGAAAAAATTGTCTTGTATTGTGAGAAGCTAGTGAAGTGTCAAGAATATGCATCGCTCATGCATGAAAGTTTCTAAGTTGTTTAAGTGTATATGAATAATTCATAACTTTTCCTATCGTCTCCTGGGAGGTAGACTCTCAGGCTATTCGTCGAAAGGGATCCTGATGAGAAGCTAGTGAAAGTGTTGTATTTTCATCGTCCAAGAATCAAAGAAAATATAATTTTCTTGTGATGTGACAAGTTGGTTGATTGTTACGATTATATTCAATCCTCCACGCAAGAAAGTTTCTACAATTGTGGAAGTGCTTATGTTAACTTTTCCTATCGTCTCCTGGGAGATAGACTCTGAGGCTGTACGTCAAAAAGAATTCTTATGAATAGATAGTAAAAGTGTTTTATTTTCTTGGTTCAGAGAATATTCAGTTTATAAAAGGAAAAAATTATTTTCTATTGTGAGAAGCTAGTGAAGTGTCAAGAATATGCATCGCTCATGCATGAAAGTTTCTAAGTTGTTTAAGTATATATGAATAGTTTATAACTTTTCCTATCGTCTCCTGGGAGGTAGACTCTCAGGCTGTTCGTCGAAAGGGATTCTTATGAATAGCTAGAGAAAGTGTTTTATTTTGTTTTTCAATTACCGTCAATATTTCCTAAAAATTTT
The DNA here is from genome assembly GCA_018906965.1 of Philotrypesis tridentata. NCBI lineage: Eukaryota > Metazoa > Arthropoda > Insecta > Hymenoptera > Pteromalidae > Philotrypesis > Philotrypesis tridentata. Next base: position 109,566 of record JACCIB010000496.1, read on the forward strand.
TTAAATTGTTCCAAAGTCTAATTTTGGTACATTTATGCATTTATTAGAGAGAGATGGAAATATTTTTTAAAATTTATTTTTAAATGAAACTAAATAAAAATGATTAATGAGCATGGATGTATTGATTATAATTAATGGTTTATTGACTTTTATATAAGTCAAATATCCTTGAAACTATTACATATGGAGTATATGGCACCTGGGTGCGCTTTTCAAAGTATAAAATCTTGATTAGTTTATTTTAATTATTGTAAATGTTAAAACTGAATGTATACGGATATTCTATAGTATTTTTATAATGTCGTGCAACAAAATTTCTCTGGATTACGCTAATATTTCACTGTTTTACCTACATTTTTTTAACAAGTCATTTTTAATAAACTTGTGCTTTTTAATAAATGAGCTGTTATATTAATTTCTCAAAGAGAAACCAAGACCTGTGATATTCTGGGACTTTCACAGGTTCTTTTATAATGAGTTAAGCTATCTTTTCAAATGTTTGTGTCTTCGATATTGATGATCGATCAAGTTGAACACTTGTTTTTAAGGCTTAAAAGGTAATTTATACGTAGAATCACTCAGAAGAATTTTGGTCACTCTGAAAATTAAAAATAACTAAGTTTTCGTTAAACATACCAATCAGAGGGATATCATGAGAAATTTGAAGTTTACCATATAGACCAATTTCAAAATAATCATCATATAAGGCATTCAAAATCGAAGAGCTAAAAATTGGTCTAGACGATTAACTTTAAATTTCATATGCTATCCGTCTGATTGATTTGCTCAATTCAAAAATAGTTATTTTTAATTTTCAGAATGCCCAGAGTTCAGGCAGTTTCCAGAATGTGGGTTGAGCGTCTCTTTTCCTAAAAGGTAAAAAGATCATACAAGTTTTCAAGCCCACTACTTAGAGGGATAGTATAAGAATTTTGAAGATGGTATAGTTTAGCAGTATTGAGATAATCAGAGATTAGAAATTTCAAAATTCAATAATTCAAAACTGCTGAGCCGTATCAACTGGAAAATTCTTAGATTATCCCTCTAAGTGACTGGCTTGACAATTTATATTATCTATATACATTCAACAGATCATAACGGAATGGAATTTTTTGGCCATGCCTGGTTAGGTCACTCTAGTGTATATATTGCAGTTCATAAATAAACACTACGTTAGTAGCTGATTGCTTTAAATACATCTTACCTTAAAAGCTATAAATTTAGAATATATTTAATAAACTATAACTTGTTTGCTAAATGACTCAATTCAATTTAGAATAGAACTCAATAGAACTCAATAGAACTCAATTTAGAATATATTTAATAAACTATAACTTGTTTGCTAAATGACACTATTCAATATTGACACTAAATTTATGATGTCAACCGTGTAAGTATTTATGTGAAAGTCATACAGGGGATACCACAACTTTACTGACACTATTTTTTACAGGTTTTCATAAAGTTTGAATTCGATTACAGTTTTCTAAACGTTTACCGAATTAGGTGGGTTGCATTAAAAATGATAATACATCTATCATAAAGAATCATATATAGCATGAAAGCTTTCCGGAAGCTTTTTTAAAGCTTTCATGGAAGCTTGGAATCTTTCAGGATGCTTCCACTGGAAGCTATCAGGAAGTACGTAATGTCCGCCCATAGTACTTTCGAAAGTTTCCCGGTGAAGCTTACTGCAAAGTTTCTTGTAAGTTTGCTGAAAAGTTCCATGAAAGCTTCTAAAAAGACTATTCTGAGCTTTCTGAAGACTTACTAAAGGTTACTGGAAGTATATTTGGAAGCTTACTTGGAAGCTTCCTGGGAACCTTTCAGGAACATTCCACTGGAAACTTCCTGGAAGTATGTAATGTCCGCCCATAGGTCTGCCAAGAAGCTTCTGGTGAAGCTTACAGGAAAGTTTCTGGTAAGGTTGCTGAAAAGTTCCATGACAGTCTCCAAAACGACTATTCTAAGATTTCCGAAGACTTACTAAAGGTTACTGGAAGTATATTTGGAAGCTTACTTGGAAGCTTCCTGGGAACCTTTCAGGAACATTCCACTGGAAACTTCCTGGAAGTATGTAATGTCCGCCCATAGGTCTGCCAAGAAGCTTCTGGTGAAGCTTACAGGAAAGTTTCTTGTAAACTTCCTTAAATATTCCATGGAAGATAGAAAAAAATATTACAGGAATGTTCCTTTAAGCTCACTAAAGCTACCAAATGTATAGTAAAAATCTTGAAATTCTTACCGTAAGCTTGGAGGAAGTATTAAGTAAGGTTACCGGAAGCTTTCATGGAACCTTTCAGGAAGGTTTCACTGGACCTTTAAAGCTTACTGGAAACTTTTCTGCAATCTTCTAGAGAAGTTCCATTAAATATTCCGAAATGCTTCCTGTAAAGCTTCTTGTAATATTCCACAAACCTTCGGTAAAGCTTTCATGAAACTTTCAATAATGTTTCATGAACCATTGCAGAAAGCTTGCAATGAGATGTTAATCTTTTACACTGAAATTAACATTTACATTAACATTTTTTATTTTATGAAATAAACACTCGCACTACCTAATCTTATAATTAAACGCATTATCGCTATACACGCATATTTCGCCGCACGCCATTTACAATCGATTAATAGACAGTATCTTGAACGGTCTTATATACTAATCGCCATCGATTCTTACCACTCACAGGTATGAAAAAACTGGTCGCCACCTAGCGGTCACATCAGTACTAAGTGGTAAGAATTCTGGAAGCTTTCTGTAAGTTTCGAAAAGATTGAAACAGCAAACTTTCAGGAAAGTATCCTGTAAGATTTCCGAAAATCTTTTAAATGGTCTTATTGGAAGCTTTTCGTAAAGTTTTGCATATAGCTTTTGGTAAGCTTGCACCCAATAATTAAAGTTATTTTGAAACTTACGCTGTAATCTTCCAGTAACCTAACAGACAAATATTCTAAAAGATATAACTGAATCTTACAGAAAAGTATAGTGAAAGTTTCAGTAAGGTTTTTTTGAACCTTAAAACCCGATTCTTTTTTTAGTCGGTTTGGAAATTTAACGGAATCTGAATGAATTGCTTCTCAGAAGCAACTTCTAATTTATTTTGTGAAGCTTCTAAAATTGGTTGCAGCAGTATTTCATAAAGATTCTCGAAAGATCAGCTTGAATCTTTCAAGTAATATCTAGAAAAGGTTCTGGCAAGTTTGCAAGTGTATTTTCCTAAACGTTACTGTATTTATTCCATCCCATGTTTTGAGAAAGTTTCATGGAAAAGTGCTGTAAGTATTTCTGTACGCTTCATTAAAGTAAGTAAAAGTATGAAATTTTCCAGTATAAAATGCAAGCTTTCATAAAGCTTCCCTGAGGCGTAAGGTGAAGATTCCATCGTATGTATCAAAAAAGTTTTACAGAAGACACCTGTAAGCAATTCTTGAAGAAAATGTCTCAATTTGGATCATTACGTACAAACTTTCCAGAAGCTTTCCTAAAGATTACTTAAATATTATATGTGTCATTGATAAGACTTAATCGATCTTATATAAAACATAAACGCAATATTCATATACATCCTGAACCCTTATTTACTCAAAATACCTTTAAACTCAAATAAAACAGAAATAAATAAATTATCCCCCGGAGGGGGCGATGATCATATGTAATTTTCAATATGATCTTCACAATGATGTCATTGGTTAACTGATCTCGATGGATACTCAGTAAACTTATAAACCCTGGTTCGAATCCAACCTCGGGCAAATTTTAAAAAATTTTTTTTAAAATTGTAGTAACTAATGAGTTTTAAAAATTGTAGTAAATTAACATTTTATTATTTAAAGAAATAGTTGATATGGTCATATTAATCAGCGATTAATAAATCATGGAACATTTTTTATCAGGAAACAGTAAGCTAAATTTAGGGTCCAGTAAACATTTCCGGAAGCTGTATTAAAGTAAGCAAAAACATGGCATTTCAAAGTATGATCTGGAAGCTTTTATGAAGTTTCCCTAAAGCATATAGTGAAATTTCCATCCAAAGTTTCAAGAAAGCTTCGTGGAAGACTCCTGTAAGTGATTCCGGAAGATTCGTTACAGTAAACAAAAGTATAAAATCCAATGTTTGATGTGGAAGATTTCCGTAAGCTTTATTTAAGCGTATTAGAAAAATCACATCGGATCATTCAAGAAATTATCGGGGACGGGTCCAGAAAGCATTTCTGGAAGTATCACTGAAGTAAGCAAAAGTATAAAAATCACAGCATAACATCGAAGTCTTGCTGAAGCTTTTCTAAAGCGGAAACATTTCTTCCGATGCTTCAGGAAAGTTTTGGAGAAGGATCCAGTAAGCATTTCCAGAAGCTACATGAAAGTAAGTAAAAATATGGCATTTCAAAGTTTGATCTGGAAGCTTTCGTGAAATTTCCCTAAAGCATACGGCGAAGATTCCATCCAAAGGTTGAAAAAAAGTTTCTGCGTAAAGCTTGTACGTACTGATCCAAATTGAGACATATTTTCCTGAATTGCTTACAGGTGCCTTCCGTGAAACTTTTTTGATACATAAGATGAAATCTTCACGTTACTCCTCAGGGAAGCTTTATGAAAGCTTGCATTTTATACTTGAACATTTCATACTTTTACTTACTTTATTGAAGCTTCCAGTATTGCTTTCAGGAGCCGTCCGCGAAACTTTCTCGAAACTTGGGATGAAATATTCGCCCTACACTTTAGAAAGCTTCATGAAAGTTTCCACGTCATATTTCGAAAGTCATACTTTCAAAGGAAACTTTCTCGAAAGTTCGGATGCATCTTGTATTATATCGTAAAATGGCATACTTTTGCTTATTCATGTGAAGTTCTCGGAATTGCTTACAGGAGTCTCCCCCAAAATGTTTTGGAAACGTCGAATGGAATCATTGCTCTGCACTTTAGGGAAGTTATGCGAAAGTTTCCACTTCATACTTTAAAATTTCGCCGTATGCTTTAGGGGAACTTCACGAAAGCTTCCAGATCGAACTTTAAAATGCCATATTTTTACTTACTTTCATGTAGCTTCTGGAAATGCTTACTGGATCCTTCTCCAAAACTTTCCTGAAACATCGGAAGAAATGTTTCCGCTTTAGAAAAGCTTCAGCAAGACTTCGATGTTATGCTGTGGTTTTTATACTTTTGCTTACTTCAGTGATACTTCCAGAAATGCTTCCTGGACCCGTCCCCGATAATTTCTTGAATGATCCGATGGAATTTTTCCAATACGCTTAAATAAAGCTTACGGAAATCTTCCACATCAAACATTGGATTTTATACTTTTGTTTACTGTAACGAATCTTCCGGAATCGCTTACAGGAGTCTTCCACGAAGCTTTCTTGAAACTTTGGATGGAAATTTCACTATATGCTTTAGGGAAACTTCATAAAAGCTTCCAGATCATACTTTGAATTGTCATATTTTTTTTTACTTTAATGCAGCTTCCGAAAATGCTTACTGGACCCTAAATTGAGCTTACTGTTTCCAGATAAAAAATGTTCCATGATTTATTAATCGCTGATTAATATGACCATATCAACTATATCTTTGAATTAATAAAATATAAATTCTCGTTATTTCTTATTATTTTTAATTTATAATTTCATACTCATCAGTTTCTACAATTTAAAAAAATAAAATAAAAAAAATTTGCCCGAGGTTGGATTCGAACCAGGGTTCATAAGTTTACTGAACATCCATCTAGATCACTTAACGAATGACATCATTGTGAAGATCATATTGAAAATTACATATGATCATCGCCCCCTCCAGGGAATAATTCATTTATTTATGTTTAATTTGAGTTTAAAGGTATTTTGAGTATATAAGGGTTCAGGATGTATATGAATATTGCATTTGTTTTATATAAGATCGATTAAATCTTATTATTTGGCACATATAATATTTAAGTAATCTTTGGTAAAGCTTCTGGAAAGCTTGTACGTAATGATTCAAATTGAGACATTTTCTTCCGGTATCGCTTACAGGAGTCTTCCGTGAAACTTTCTTCAAATTTTGGATGGAATCTTCGCCCTATGTTTTAGGGAATCTTCACGAAAGCTTCCAGATCATACTTTGAAATGCCATATTTTTGCTTACTTTAATGCAGCTTCCGGAAATGCTTACTGGACCCTTCCCCGAAACTTTCCTGAAACATCGGAAGGAATTTTTCCAGTACGCTTTAGAAAAGCTTTAGGAAGACTTCGATGTCATTCTGTGGTTTTTATACTTTTGCTTACTGCAGTGAGGCTTCCAGAAATGCTTTCTGGACCCTTCCCAGACATTTTCTTGAAAGATCCGATGGAATTTTTCCAGTATGCTTAAGGAAAGCTTCAAGAAAGCTTCTATGTCAAACTTTAAATTTCATTTTCTTGCTTACTATAATGAATCTTCCGGAAATGCATTCTGGTGCCTTCCGTGAAACTTTCTTGAAACATCGAATGGATTCTTTCCAGTATGCTTTAGGAAAGCTTTAAAAAAGCTTCCACGTCATACTTTGAATTTCACACATTTTGAAACTTACAACACAATCTTCCTTGAAGCATAATGTAAACTTTCAATGTAATATTCCGAAGTAACCTTGCTGAATCTTTATTAAATCTTTCTTTAAGCTTCCCGGAAGCTTCTCTTGGGAAACTTGACTGCAACTGTCACTGGGAAGGTTCAGAAAGCTTCCATGCTATGTGGCGTAATTCTGCCCAATATTGCCTCACATCAAAATGTCCGTTTTTCCATTGCAAGTTATATTTGTGATTTTAGCACAATGCACGATTGTAACATTTGTGCAACATTTTTACAAACTTGTTCAACATGCTTATAACCTTGAACAAGCTTGCGACTATATTGCATAAATGTTGTAATCGTGCATTATACTGAAATTACAAATATAACTTGCAATGAAAAAACGGAAATTTTAATGTGATGCAAACTGCACTGCTCATAACTTGCAAAAATATTAGTAAAACAATGGAACACCGTTAATTTCCAGTAAGCTTAGATGTAAGTTACCTGAAAGGTGCCACGTAATCTTCCATATAAGCTTTACGAAAGCTTTAGGAAAGCTTTCCTATAATACTACAAATTAAAACTATTTTATAACTTCAACTTTACTTTCCAGTAAATTTACATGTAAGTTTCCTAGAAGGTACTACGTACCCTTCCGTGTAAGCTTTACGGAAGTTTTAGGAAAGCTTTCATGTAATTCTACAAAATAAAACTATTTTATAACTTCAACTTTACTTTCCAGTAAACTTTCATGCAAGTTTTCTGGAAGGTACTGCATACTCTACCGTGTAAGGTTTACAAAAGCTTCAAGAAAGCTTTCATATAACACTGCAGAGTAAAACTTTTTGAAAGTTTCATCCTTACTTTCCAGTAAACTTACATGTAAGTTTCCTAGAAGGTATTACGTATTTTTCCGTGTAAGCTTTACGTAAACTTTCGGAATGTTTCCGTGTAATACTATAAATTAAAACTTTTTTATAACTTCAACGTTAATTTCCAGCAAGCTTGGATGTAAGTTTCCTGCAAGGTGCTACGTAGTCTTCCATATAAGCTGTACGTAAGCTTTAGGAAAGCTCTGCTGTAATACTACAAATTAAAACTTTTTTAAAACTTCAACTTTACATTCCAGTAAGCTTACATGCAAGTTTCCTGGAAGGTACTACGTACTCTTCCGTGTAAGCTTTACGGAAGTTTTAGGAAAGCTTTCATGTAATACTGCAGAGTAAAACTTTTTGAAAATTTCATCGTTACTTTGCAGTAAACTTACATGTAAGTTTCCTGGAAGGTACGGTGTACTCTTCCGTGTAAGATTTACGGAAGATTAAGAGAAGCTTTCATGTAATACTGCAGAGTAAAACTTTTTGATAGTTTCAACTTTACTTTCCAGTAAGCTTTCATGCAAGTTTTCTGGAAGGTACTGCATACTCTACTGTGTAAGCTTTACGGAAGTTTTAGGACAGCTTTCATGTAAAACTGCAGAGTAAAACTTTTTGAAAGTTTCATCGTTACTTTCCAGTAAACTTACATGTAAGTTTCCTAGAAGGTACTACGTACTCTTCCGTGTAAGCTTTACGGAAGTTTTAGGACAGCTTTCATGTAATATTACAAATTATGATTCATGGAAACTTACAATGGAATCTTCTGGTAAGCTTAATGGATGCTTTTCATGTAATATTTCAAAGTAAGCTTACTGAATCTTTGTTGAACCTTTTGGGAAGGTTACCTAAAGCTTCCAATGGAAATTTGATTGTAACTTTCAGTGGGAAGCTTTCGCAAGCTTCCCTGCTATGTGGGTAGAAATATTGGAAATTAACTTACATATACTTCTTTTTATTCTAAATATTATTTTCATTATTCCATAATATAGATTGAACAATTGTGAAGGATACGATATAAACTTGTATAAATATTAAAATGCTATATCACTCATGGTCTGCATGACAATAGTATACGTAACGTACAAATGCTTTCAAACAAGCAGTTATCAGTTAAATAATTAGCAATAATTTTATACGTACAGATTTCTTTGATGTACATCTGCGAGACAAATAATTATGGAACTTAGCATAAAATTTAGTGTCAATAAAGGAAAAAAACGCGCTATACTATTTACCTCGAGGGTGGTGTGGAAAAGACAGATTTCTTTGTGAATAATAATGATCTAAAAAATCTATTTGCTCTACAGATTGTGTCTAAAAAATAATTATTATTACAATAATCCATGAGCATATGTACATTAATATTTTAAATTTGTTACTTATTTAGTTGATGTTAACTATTCTTTGTAATTTACATATTATACATCTTTTAAAAGTAGTGAAATCTGCCCCCCCCCCCCAAACAAACCTTTTCAAGGTAAAAGGCTGGCAAGTATAAGGTCGTTTCTTCCTATATAAATTAAAAATTAATTTTACAACTCTTGATAACCTTAATGTAAAAAAAAACTCTTAATAACACTTATGCAGACAAAACCAAACTTTTATTAACATTCATACAGACAAAATAAAAATTCTTAGAGCTTACTCTAAAATTCAACTTTAATTTTCAAACTTCGACAACTCTTATGTAGTCGAAATTATAAATGCTGTATTCTATACAGTTATTTAATTATGGAAATTAAAGATCTTGATAACACTTATATAGACAAAATACTAGTAGCTTTACTGCATACTCTTAAGACGTGTTGATATTATAATCGTCAGATCAACAAATAATATATCTTCTTTCCTCTTGTGAATAAGTGATCGAACACAAATACTGGAAGAATATGTGATACTTATAGATCAAGTTGGAAAACAAATAATTATGTTAGGATGAATGTCTTCTTTTACCTATTCAATGAGTTAATCACAATCACTCAAATCATGATGCTATACATCAAGCTAAAAAATCCGAAACTCTCATGTATGAAAATATGAACGTGTAACCATCTTCGCGTTAAGGGTCTGTTTGACAGATTACCATTTCTTTAGTGTCACTTCTCCTTCGATTATCTATACCTTCGATTTGACATAAATTCTCATTTTAATTTTAAGAAAAGAAAGTTATGATATCAATAAATAAATTGGCAAGTTTTTTGTTATAAAAAGTAATTGTTTTCAAATAAATAAATAACCGATTAAATTGAGGAAGGATTATAAATATATGTGTTCATATAAACACTCAATCAAATTGCAGCATGTGAAAAGGTGGATAGCCTGTGAAAAGGTACAGTCGGGTACAATTAAAACTTTGAATAATTGCGACTGCTGCCACGTTCTGTACATGTAATAGAATGGTATGATGTTCTTACATGACATTATCACATGACAAATGTGCCCATAATATGTAGTAAAATCATGTTTGTCTAAAATTATTATGTAATTTAACAAGATTGTTTCACATCATGAAAACTTTTTCATTTATTTATGGAAGCTACGAGCGGATGTACAATCTACTCTACTTAGTAATTCAGTAAATGTATTGCTATCCTTATTTCATTCAAAATCTATGTCCAGGACGATTATATACAATTATATATGAGATTTAAATTCTGTTGATTTACATACATTTAAAAAAAACAGGAACAAATTCTATCATGTAGAACGCAATTTTTTTATGGAAAAACTTGCCGTCCCGTCCTATCATAGACAATGATGGATATCGTCATCAAATTGTATCTCTCTCAAATAACTGATACTTAATTTAGAATGTGTTTCCTACAATTTTTCATCAATATTTGAAGAATCGAAACATAATTTTCTGATAATGCCAACGTCAAATTTTCATTATTTGTATGTATATTTCACAAAATTAAGTTACGATTTTCAAAATATAACAGGAAGTTGATAAAAAATAATTTAAACTATTATAGTGTATTAAAAAATGGTATAAAGTCCATTTCTATTAGTGAAGTTAAGATATAAATCAAGCTAAAAAATAATAAATTAATATTTATGCTGCTTATAGATTATTTTTAAATTTAAATGTATACTTAACAAAAAAATAGAATTCCTGCTATCATTTGAGGCCATTGTTTTCACAGTTTAACATAAATATTTTGTGTAGTAGCGATTATAGGATAATAGGAAAATAAGTTAGTTATATTCAATATTTTGTGATCTAGTTGATTACACTGACATTTGGTAATTCATCGATTATCTATGATAGGACGGGACGGCAAGTTTTTCCATAAAAAAATTGCGTTCTACATGCTAGAATTTGTTCCTGTTTTATTAAAAAAAATCTGGGATCGATTTTTTATATGAACAGAATATTTAAATCTCATATTTCATTGTCAATGATCGTCCTGGACATATGCTATAGATTTAATGAAATAAGGAGATAGTAACTTATTTTCCGAATTAATAACTAGAGTAGATTGTACATTCGCTTGTTGCTTCCATAAATAACAACAGGAAAAGGAAATAATAGACATTAATTAGTTTAAAAATTATGATTTTTCATGATGCGTGACAATTCTGTTATATTACATGATAAATATGGACAAACACATGATATTGCGACACGTTATCAGCACATTTATCGTGTGATAATATATCATATAAGAACATCATACGATTTTGTCACATGTACAATCGGTAACAATAGAAACTTTGAATAATCCCGAAATGGCTCCACGTTATGCGAATGTTTGGGGCCGGGCACGCAACGCCCTATTTGCCGTTCAGGCTATCTACCTTTCACATGCTTTGGTCGAGTGTTTATATGAATACATACATATTTATAATCCTTCCTCAATTTAAACGGTTATTTATTTATTTCGAAACAATTACTTTTTATAACAACAAACTTGCCAATTTATTTATTGATATCATAACTTTCTTTTCTTAAAATTAAAATGGGAATTTTTGTAAAATCGAAGGTATAGATAAAATCGAAGGAGACGATAATGCGAAGATGGTTTTACACGTTCATATTTTAATACATGAGAGTTTCGGATTATTTAGCTTAATGTATAAGCATCATGATTTTAGTGCTGGTGATTAACTCATTTACGAGGTAAAAGAAGACATGCGTCCTAACATAATTATTTGTCTTCCAACTTGATCTATAAGCATCATATATTCTTCCAGTGTTTGTGTTTCGATCACTTATTCACAAGGGGAAAGAAGATATATTATTTGTTGATCTGATGACTATTATCAACACCTCTTAACAGTATGCAGTGAAGCTGCTAGTATTTTGTCTAAATAAGTGTTATCAAGATCTTTAATTTACTTAATTTAATAACTGTATAGCATAAAGTACATACAATTTCGGCTACATAAGAGTTGTCGAAGTTTGAAAAATAAAGTTTAATTTTAGAGTAAGCTCTTAGAATTTTTTATTTTTTCAGTATGAGTGTTAATGAGAGTTTGGTTTTATCTGCATAAGTGTTATCAAGAGTTCAAATTTTTGTTACATTAAGATTATCAAGAGTTGTAAAATTAATTTTTAATTTATATAGGAAGAAACGACCTTATACTTGCCAGCCTTTTACCTTGAAAAGGTTTGTTTGGGGGGGGGGGGGCAGATTTCACTACTTTTAAAAGATGTATAATATGTAAATTACAAAGAATAGTTAACATCAACTAAATAAGTAATAAATTTAAAATATTAATGTACATATGCTCATGGATTATTGTAATAATAATTATTTTTTAGACACAATCTGTAGAGCAAATAGATTTTTTAGATCATTATTATTCACAAAGAAATCTGTCTTTTCCACACCACCCTCGAGGTAAATAGTATAGCGCGTTTTTTTTCCTTTATTGACACTAAATTTTATGCTAAGTTCCATAATTATTTGTCTCGCAGATGTACATCAAAGAAATCTGTACGTATAAAATTATTGCTAATTATTTAACTGATAACTGCTTGTTTGAAAGCATTTGTACGTTACGTATACTATCGACATGCAGAATATGAGTGATATAGCATTTAAATATTTATACAAGTTCACATCGTAACCTTCACAATTATTTTATCTATATTATAGTATTATGAATAATATTTAGAAAAAAAAGAAGTATATGTAAGTTAGTTTCCAATATCCCTATGATTCCTTATGATATATGTATTATCATTTTTAATGCAAACGACCTGATTCGGTAAATCTTTAGAAAATTGGAATCGAATTTAAACTTTATGAAAACTTGTAAAAAATAGTGTCAATAAAGTTGTGGTATCCCCTGTAGGCCTAATCCACAAAATCGACACAAAACTTTATTATATTTAACATAATAATTTACTTGATACTGTTACGTCGCGAATTGCCAAGTTAGTAACTCGCGATCGTAAGTTTTTTATACATTTATTTAGGCCTATTCTTGCGAATAATAGCCTGGGATCTTATGAAAGTAATAGCCTAAACGGGTGGAGGGGTAAGATTCGGACGGAGGATTTCTTTTTTTTTTCCTAGATGATATATTATTTTCAATTTTTCGAGTTTAATACTCGCGGTTAATACTCTCTTATACAGGAGTTTTAAATCCTGAAGAGAAGTACTGCCGGAGTAGATTACGCGAGATACTATAAGAATATTTTTTTTAGCAGTGGTTCCTTTCTCACTTAAACTGGGGCACTAACACGAGCCCTGAAGTGAGGAAGAAATCCTTCTACTTTTATTTGTTTGAAACTGACTCTATCGCTCGATGATGGTAGATTGAAAGGATAATAAAATGCGTCTCTTCGAGCTAAAATGTTTATACTACGCCAGACGTTTCGGGGTAATTTTACCCCCTCATCAGTGGCTAAGCAAAATATTAAATTTTATTATTAAAGTTTTACAATAGAAATTACAATAACTAAATTACTATAAATTACCAAGTTTAAAAAAACGAAACGTCTGGCGTAGTATAAACATTTTAGCTCGAAGAGACGCATTTTATTATCCTTTCAACCTTCTACTTTTAATCTAAATACTATGCTCACCGGCACTGAGCATCTACCGCGTACGCGAAGGGAAAATGAGAGGTTCACGTGAGCAAGTTGCTCCTAAAATAAAAGATAAATAAAAATTATTTTGCCTTACTTTTATTTTTTCCAAGTTCTCGGGTTGCTCTCCTCTCGTTCTCTCTCCCTCTCTCTCTCCTGTGGTCGATGATGGCGTGATACCGGGTTATTAATAAAAATTTGGAAAAATGTCTCTTTGCACCAAAATGAATAAACACTGGGTTTATCTTTTTGTAAAAATATATATTCTTAAGAAGGTGGAATAGTACAAAAAAAATCTGGAGCAGAGGCCAGAGTTAAGTTCGAAAAGGAAAAGAATCGAATCGCACTGGGGCAGAGACCAGATGCGAGTGCGCTCCGGAGGGAAGAAGGGCGGTTTTAAAGGGGCTCGCAGGCCCAACCTTCTCATCCCTCGGGAAAATCCCTTCAGGAGGAAAATTCCAATCGGAAAACTCCGAGGAACTCCTCCCTCCAGTTTCCTCCAATTGGGCCGCTCAAAGGCCCCGAAGCACGCCTACGCGTCGGCCTTAGGCCCTCCTAATTTTGGGGGAGAGAATAGAGGAGTGAGGGTAGTGGAAATTCGCTTTCCCTCGCCGAGATGTCGTTACAGGTACCTTTCGGCACCTGTGCGGCCGTCCTCAATTCTCTTCCTTGTTAATATTACTTAATATGTTATAAAACAATTATTTCGAAACTTAATCTAATAGAGTAAAGTAATTAGTTGGTAAAATTAGGTGGCAGGTTATGTAAAATACACTTATCTATTGCTTCTGAATATAAAATCAGGTATGCAAATAGTATGTGTATATAGATTAACTCGCGTATTTAATAAGAATATAGTTCTTAATATACTAATTAATTCTGTATAAAATTGTGGAATATTACTCGTCTCTATAATGCGAGTATAAGTTACAAAGTTTTATTTTGTGATTAAAATTTTCCTTATTATTAACAAATTCTCTTCTCTAAAATTAACTAAGTATTATTGGAAATTATAGTAAAATTTATTCTAAGCTAGCGCGGACTCTTCCCGAAAGAATCGCAGCTGCGCCCACAAAGAAGTATCGTCAAGATAATTTATTTATCCTGGCGACTCTTCAAGGATGCACAGAGATTTCCTAGCTGCGAGAAAAGTCGTAAAATCGAAAAAAGGTGAAATTTACTTTCGACGCGAGCACGTAAGCCTATGATGTTCCGTGCGCCCGGGCCTCGCCACAGGGGTGCGGACGGGCCTTGTTGCAGTTACGCGCGGCTTTGACCGCGTAGAATCGGTGAAATGCTCTCACCGTACACAGAGAGCGAAAGCATCTCTCCGATCCGGCGGAACGGTGGTCGAAAAATTTTACGACTGTTCTCCGAAAAACTATAAAATAATACTATATACCTTGCATCTGCAAGTCGCTAGGAACTCTTTGTCGCACGAGATCCTACAGATATAATAGTACGCGTGAGAGAGGAAAAGAAAATTCGTGTTTAGTATATTATATTAGATCGACGCGAGCTGTGCGTCTGCGGCGGTCGCGACATTCATTGTCGTAAGAGAGAAGGTTTCGGCTCAATTTTTAGTGTATCTTGATTTGTTTATGACTTCCTTCGGATGAGGATCTACCCGAAAGAGCGCATAAACGTATAGATTCAAAGAAAGGAAGAAATGCAATCTGGCTATATCTGTTTTTTATTCTTCGAGGAAAAGAGAGAGAAAGGCAAAAATATTTGTATAATGTATGTCGGCCTTTTTTTTTTGGCGACGTTACAATACAGATAGTATGAAAAAATAAAGATCATTTAATGAAAAATAAATTTTTGGTTGATACGATAAACTTAAAATTTCTCATGATTTCCCTCTAATTAGTACGTTTAATGAAAACATAGTTATTTTCAATTTTCAGAATGCCCGAAGTACAGACAGTTTCCAGAATATGGGTTGAGGTCCCTTCTCTCAATGGAAATACATGTTCTGATTTCTAAAAGGTAAAAAGACCATACAAGTGGTTTAGCCCACAGCTTAGAGAGATTGTATAAAAATTTTGAAGACAGTATAGATGAGCAGTATTAAGATAATCGGAGATGAGAAATTTCAAAATTAAAAAATTCAAATTTTGCTAAGCCGTATCCACTTGAAAATTCTCATACTATCCCTCTAAGTGACAGGCTTTACAACTCATAAGTTTAAGTTTTCATTACCTTTTACAAAGCAAAACATGCATTTCCCTTGGGAAAAGATTCGTTACATCCAAGATTTGGAAACTGAGAGTACATGTTGCTCTCTCAAAATTGAGAATAACTAATTTTTCATTAAGCAAATCAATCAGAGAGATAGCATAAGAAATTTCAAGTTAATCGTCTAGACCAATTTTGTTCCATTTTGAATGCCATAAATGATAATTATTTTGACATTGGTCTATGTGATAAACTTAAACTTTCGCATGCTAACCTTGCGATGGATTTCTAGATAGAACATAAATTTTTCTCAAGTTGAAAGGAGTACAAAGTATACTCATTTTCTAGATCATGGATGTAACGAGCCTTTTCCCAAGGGAAAAGCATATTTTGTTTTGTATAAGGTAACGAGAACTTATAAAGTTGTCAAGCCAGTCACTTAGAGGGATAATATAAAAATTTTCAAGTTGAAACGACTCAGCAGTTTTGAATTATTGAATTTTGAAATTTCTAGTCTCTGGCTATCTCAATGCTGCTCAACTATACCATAGTCAAAATTTTTATACTTCTAAGCAGTGGGCTTGAAATCTTGAATGATCTTTTTACCTTTTAGAAAGCAAAACATACATTTCGATTGGGAAAAGAGATGCTCAACCCACATTCTGGAAACTGCCTGTACTCCGGGCACTCTGAAAATTAAAAATAACTAATTTTTCATTAAGCAAGTCAATCAGAGAGATAGCATACGAAATTTCAAGGTAATTGTCTAAACCAATTTTGAGCTGTTCAATTTTGAATGCCTTATATGATAATTATTTCGAAATTGGTCGATACGATAAACTTGAAATTTCTCATGATATCCCTTTGATTGGTATGTTTAATGAAAACTTAGTTATTTTCAATTTTCAGAGTGCCCAAAATACAGTCTGTTTCCAGAATCTGGGTTGAGCATCTCTTTTTCCAAGGGAAACGCATGTTCTGCTTTCTAAAAAGCAAATAGACCATACAAGTAGTTGTTAAGCCCACAGCTTAGAGGGATAGTAGAAGAACTTTTAAGATGATACAGTTGAGTACTATTAAGATAATCATAGATTAGAAATTTCAAAATTAAAAAATTCAATTTTTACAGGGCCCTATCAACTTGGAAATTCTTATCCTATTCCTCTGAGTGACTGGCTTGACAACTCATAAGTTCTCGTTACCTTATACAAAACAAAACATGCTTTTCCCTTGGGAAAAGTCTCGTTACGTCTGGAAACTAAGTGTACTTGCTCTCTCAAAATTGGGAAAAACTTTTAAACCACTTGTCTTCTGAACTTATATAATAATTATAAATCTTGAATAAACATTTTTCACATCACTAGCTTCTCACAGGAATTCCTTCCCTTTATAACTTGACAGTTGCGTAACCTCCCAATAAAAATTGAGTATAATCTTTTTTGATACATAAACAATGAAAATACAACACTTTCACTAGCTTGTCACGTCACAAGATTGTATAAAACATTACTGTTGCATCAAGCAAGAATATTCTCTATTATGTAAACTGAATAATCTCTAAAATCCAACAAAATAAAACACTTTCACTCTACCTTCCAGGAGACGATAGGAAAAGTTATGAACTATTCATATACACTTAAACAACTTAGAAACTTTCATGCATGAGCGATGCATAATCTTGACACTTCCCTAGCTTCTCACAACAGAAAATAATTTTTTCCTTATATAAACTGAATATTCTCTGAACCAAGAAAATAAAACACTTTTACTATCTATTCATAAGAATTCTTTTCGACTTACAGCCTCAGAGTCTATCTCCCAGGAGACGATAGGAAAAGTTAACATAAGCACTTCCACAATTGTAGAAACTTTCTTGCGTGGAAGATTGAATATAATCCTAACACTTAACCAACTTGTCACATCACAAGAAAATTATATAAACTGGAAATTCTGTATAAATTTTCTTTGATTCTTGGACGATGAAAATACAACACTTTCACTAGCTTCTCATCAGGATCCCTTTCGACGAATAGCCTGAGAGTCTACCTCCCAAGAGACGATAGGAAAAATTACATATCCACTTCAAGAATGTAGAAACTTGCTTGAAAGGTGAACCCTGGAGACGATAGAAAAAGTTACATATCCACTTCAATAATGTAGAAACTTTGCATGAAAGATGAACCCAGGAGACGATAGAAAAAGTTACATATTCACTTCAACAACGTAGAAACTTTCTTGAAGGATGAATTCTTAACACTTTACTAGCTGTCACATAACAGAATAGTTATTTCTTTATATAATCTAATAGTAAAAAAACCTGAAAAATAAAAGGATATATTTTAACAAAGAATCAGTTCATGAATCTTTCATGTATTGTATACTTATCATAAGAATCCCTTTCACTATACAGCCTGAGAGTCTACCTCTCAGGAGACGTTAGGTAAATTTCATAATTATTCATAAGCACTTCGACAATTATAGAAACTTTCTTGCATGGAAGACTGAAATTCTCAACACTTTACTAGCTTGTCTCATCACATAAAAGTTATTTTCTTATATAATCTGATACATTCTATCTTCCAATTCTTTAAATATTACATTTCTATCCGATATGGTACATTTGATCTGGATAGAAAAAGAACGTATAACTCACACAAGAAGTTGATGATCCTTTACAAGGAGACGGAGGAATCTTACAATTATATCTTAAATATTACAGATCATAACATCATAACAAATAATACTAAATGCTGAGTTTCTTGAAACTGTTTTATCACAGGCATATCATATAACCTCCCAATTAAAAATAGAAAATATCTGAAAAATAAAAAAAAACATTTAAACAAAGAATCAGTTCACAAAAACTTTACTCATATATTATATACTGATCAATATTAAAACTGAATACTTATCTAATTCTATATTGTGAAGAAAATCATGTTTATGATTATGTACACACAAAATCGACTGAATTATTTGACACTATGTAAAAAAATATATTTAGGTTAAATTTATACCATATGACACTGCTTTATGATGTGTAAAAATGATCTAAATTATATCACTAAATTATCCACATTGATTCCTTTATATAAGACTTTTTCATAAAAACATCGACTGCACAATAACTAATATACAACATGTATAAGTATTATTTATATTTGGAACTTTTTTAAAATCTGTATTTATGTTATTATTTAAAACTATTTAGCAATATATATATACAGAAACAGCAAAAGAAAATTTACGTTGATAAAAAATAACACTGCGTATGAAAACATCGTCTGTCGTCTGCGGAAAAACAACGTATACTAAAGTATATCTATATAGCCCAGAATGACGTAGATACTACGTCACCGGATATCCGTCGAATAATTGTTCTCCCGTGAGGAGAATTGAGGAGTCCGAACTTTCACTTTACAATATCATTCGATAGAAGCAATTTCACAAAATATGGCCCTGATGTGATTTTATTACTTTCATCGCAAGCTTTCATTCAAGTGCTCGTACGTAAGAAACGAAGCTGTTAATACGAAGAAAACCGTACGTCAAGGTTCCAACAGGGCAAGTTCAAAGTATAATAGGGTCTGGCTAGCGCCCGACGGCGGCGTACGTACTAAAGTACCTTATACTTGCCATCGTGGCGCTACCGCGCCCCTTGATTTTCTTGTGATGTGACAAGTTGGTTAAGTGTTAGGATTATATTCGAAGCTAGTGAAGTGTCAAGAATATGCATCGCTCATGCATGAAAGTTTCTAAGTTGTTTAAGTGTATGTGAATAATTCATAACTTTTCCTATCGTCTCCTGGGAGGTAGACTCTCAGGCTATTCGTCGAAAGGGATCCTGATGAGAAGCTAGTGAAAGTGTTGTATTTTCATCATCCAAGAATCAAAGAAAATTTATACAGAATTTCCAGTTTATATAATTTTCTTGTGATGTGACAAGTTGGTTAAGTGTTAGGATTATATTCAATCTTCCACGCAAGAAAGTTTCTACAATTGTGGAAGTGCTTATGAACAATTATTAAATTTTCCTATCGTCTCCTGGGAGATAGACTCTCAGGCTATACATCAGAAGGGATCCTTACAAATAGCTAGTGTGTTTTATTTTCTTGGTTCAAGAATCGAAGAAAGTTTTAACATAGAGAATATTCAGTATAAGGAAAAAATTGTCTTGTATTGTGAGAAGCTAGTGAAGTGTCAAGAATATGCATCGCTCATGCATGAAAGTTTCTAAGTTGTTTAAGTGTATATGAATAATTCATAACTTTTCCTATCGTCTCCTGGGAGGTAGACTCTCAGGCTATTCGTCGAAAGGGATCCTGATGAGAAGCTAGTGAAAGTGTTGTATTTTCATCGTCCAAGAATCAAAGAAAATATAATTTTCTTGTGATGTGACAAGTTGGTTGATTGTTACGATTATATTCAATCCTCCACGCAAGAAAGTTTCTACAATTGTGGAAATGCTTATGTTAACTTTTCCTATCGTCTCCTGGGAGATAGACTCTGAGGCTGTACGTTGAAAAGAATTCTTATGAATAGATAGTAAAAGTGTTTTATTTTCTTAGTTCAGAGAATATTCAGTTTATATAAGGAAAAAATTATTTTCTATTGTGAGAAGCTAGTGAAGTGTCAAGAATATGCATCGCTCATGCATGAAAGTTTCTAAGTTGTTTAAGTGTATATGAATAGTTCATAACTTTTCCTATCGTCTCCTGGGAGGTAGACTCTCAGGCTCTTCGTCGAAAGGGATTCTTATGAATAGCTAGTGAAAGTGATTTATTTTGTTGGATTTTAGAGATTATTCAGTTTATATAATAGAGAATATTCTTGCTTGATGCAACAGTAATGTTTTATACAATAATCAGCATGTGTATATTATATACTTACTCCATCGATTTCATGGCTTTAGGGTCTAAATTGTCAGGTGCATAACTATAAAAATCAAAACTATAAGTTCTTAGATAAACTCAATTGTATTGTTTTAGCATGTTAAAACAAGCTTTTATAGCTACAACAGATTTTAAATCAGGCGAAGACCGAAATATTCATAATGTAGCTTACTTATTTCAATTATATTCTTCGCTCTCATTTCTATATGTAGTCATTATTATAGTAGTGATTAAAATCTATGAATATTTTACATATATTTTTTAGTACCTTAATACAGTAGTTATTATATATAAGCTCTGGTGTTTGTAAACATGTATTTTTTGCAGATATTTATTCCATTTTTAATGGGACCAAATGGAAGTTGATATTATATACATATATATTTTATACTTTCTTTGATATTACGGTTTAGCAGTAAATTCAGTATATATAAATTTTATGGCTGTGATGAATAAATATTTAACGATGAAAGTAAATTAGGTTGTCAGCTATAATACAGAGTGTAAATAATAATAGAAAACATTGAACGTAATTCAACGCAGTGTACCAAGATAAAAGACGTTGAAAGATTCACAGTTTGCACTTCCAATGCCTTTTTCACATACCCCAAACTCAATATAAATAGTTCAACGTTCCACAGAGTAGTTTAGCATAGGAGTCTGTCAAATAACAAAACAAGCAAATAGTTAACTTAATAGACAGGCACCCCAAAAGCATTATTAATATCCCATATTGGACCCACAAATAAAACTTTCAAACTATAATTTAAAAAAATTAAAGCAACGCACTTGCACGAAGCACTGAGTTCATAAGTATTCCTCTATTCATGCACAAACAAAACTTTGTCGACAAAAGTCATTATCAATTCCATAGGCAATAAAACAAATAATTAAGCCAACACACAAACTAAATTCAATGTGCACAATTATTGAGACCCACTATTTACACATCAAAACTTAGTCGAACCCAGGAAGAGCAATCTGAAAGAGACGGCCTTTGCTCCAAAAGACGAACTCAATCAGATAGGTCTGACATAAACATACACCAATAAGTCCATTCAAATCCAGGGAAACAGAGCCAAACAACACAAAACACTTTAATATAAATTAAATTATTATGTGAATTATCATATATATTATGTGAATTATATTATCATGTGAATTATTATTAAATTATTATGTGTAGGAATCAGTATCAGTAAGTTCCCGGAGGTGATACCGGCGGCCCCTGCCCGGGGACGTGCCGGTTCTGGCACTTAGGTCAAGCCCATTATGCCTTTCCTCCTGTACTTTCATCATTTACTGTCAAACATCCCTTAGGACGCCCCTCTCAGCCTAGCCCAGCCTACTGTCTATGCTCCTCATCATGCTAAGCACCACACGGAGCTCCAGCGACCTTATAAAAATTGGGTCCGCGAAGGGTACCCCCCACACCCTGTGCCTCGTGTCAACGAACGCCGGGCACCTACCCATGAGGTGCAACGTGGTCTCCTTCTTCGATCCGCACCACCTGCAACCTGCATTCTGTTTTAACCTCATCTTAGTCAGGTGGTAACCCACCCGCCAATGACCCGTCAAGAATCCCACCACCACCCTAAGTCTAGTCCTGTCGGATATCCCTAAGGTACTCAGCCACTCTTTAGGTGGGTCGTCACCCAGCAGACGTTTTGCCTGCCTGATTCCAGGTGCCTCCCTCCATTTCCTAAGCAGCTCCTTCTGGAGCCAGCATTTTACCGCTTCGTCGACCACGCAGTCAGGTACCGCCACCCTGCAGGGTTTAGCCCTTACCAGGCTGGAGCCCCTGCCCGCCAGTCGGTCTGCTTTTTCATTGCCGATGATGCCCGAGTGCCCCGGCACCCAGACTAGCCTAACCTCTTTCCCTCTCGCCAGCTCCTCTAGTGACTGCCTGCACCTCATCACCTCTCTCGAGTCGATGCGGATTGCGTTCAGTGCCAGAAGTGCCGCCTTACTGTCAGAGCATATGGTAATCAACCCATGGTTGGTTCCCTTGTCCCTTATCCAATCGGCACATTCCCTAATGGCCCTAATTTCCGCCTGGAATACGGTCGCGTATGAATCTAGGCTGCAAACCAATTCCTCGGTGCCACCTTTCTTCCACGCTCCCGCTCCAACTCCCTGATCCGTCTTTGACCCGTCCGTGAACCACACCTCACCCACCTTAAGTAGTTCGTGTGTGCCCCCTGCCCATTCCGTTCTCTGCGGTAAATGGACCTTATATGATTTGGCGAAGAGTAATCTCCCCCCCATCCTATCAAATTCCTCCCACTTCTCACCCTCCGTGGCCCTTGCCATTATCTCCTCGTCCCTGAACCTGTCACAAGACCTGGTCCCAGCGAGCCTGGCCCATGTCTTGAAGGCCCTGGCCCTGATATCCTTGCCCAGCGGTGGGAGTCCCAGCAGAAGCTCCAGGGCGACCCTCGGGGTTGTCCTCATAGAGCCCGCCATTCCTCTCATCACCAGCCCTTGGATCCGATCAAACTCCTCCACATGCCCCTTTTGTTCGCATTTGTGCGCCCATACTATGGCCCCATGCGCCAGCCTAGGTTTTATGATGGATTCGTAGATCCATCTTACCTGTGTCGGTCCTAGTCCCCAGTGTGTTCCTATTGCCCTCCTGCAAAGCCAGAAGGTACTCACCGCCTTACTACATTTGCTCCTTATGTGCTTGCCCCAGTTGAGTTTCGAGTCAATCGTGACGCCCAGGTATTTGACCTCCTTTGACAGTTTCAGTGGAATGCCATTCAAGACAAGCCCCTCTACCGCCTTGGCCTTGTACCTCGTTGTACACAGCATGACTTCCACCTTCCTGGGGTTCACACTTAACCTTACCGTTTCACACCACTCCTCCACGAGGCTCAACGCGTACTGCATGACTCCCGCCACCACGTCCACGTCGTCACCCCTAACCAAGATCAAGATGTCGTCAGCATACGCTTGTGCATATATGCCCGCATCGTCCAACTTCCTTAACAACCCGTTCACCACCAGGCACCACAGGGTGGGAGAGAGCACTCCCCCTTGAGGGCAGCCTTTCCCCACCCTGCACCTCCTGCTGCTCGCGCCCCAATGCGCTTCAATGACCCTACTACTCAGCATGCCCCAGATCCAGTTATGCACCGTCCGGGGGACGCCGTGCCTTTCCAATCCCTCCGCTATGGCTTCTCTGGTTGTGTGGTTGAATGCCCCTTCCACATCCAGGAAGGCCGCTAGCACAAAACCCTTCCTTTCCATACCCTTCTCTATTCGATAGACGGCCTCAACTAGTGCCGTGTCTACCGATTTCCCCGCCTGGTACGCGTGCTGCCCACTATGTAGGGGTGTCGTCACCAGGCTTTCTTCCTTGATATACCTATCTACCAGCCTTTCCAGCGCTTTCAACAGAAACGTTGTCAGGCTAATTGGTCTATAGTCACCTGCGGCTGAGTGCTGCACCTTCCCCGGTTTAGGGATGAACACCACCTTCGCCCTCCTCCATTTCTTGGGCGTGTACCCAAAAGCCAGACAGGCCCTGAATAACTTCTCCAAGGCAGTCCCGATCATTGTCTCCCCCTGCTGTAGAAGAGCTTCCCCAGCGACTTATTCCACCAGGGGGCTCCCTTGGGTTTAGCCTTCCTCCTGAGCTCGCAGTTTTCCTCGTACGAGCTCATGATAATCTCTGTGAGAAACTCGCAGCAGTGCTCGATGTCCTCCACCGACCCATAAGATCTCGGGAAGGCACCTATTCTTGCTGCTAGGCTCTCCCTGTATCCTTGCCAGTTGGTCTTCCTGGGATTTCTCCCATAGATTGCCAATGTGCTTTTACCGCCAATGTGGAACACGATTTGATTGTGATCCGACAATGTGACCTTATCCGAAACCCTCCAACCCTCTATTCTTGCCCACAGAGATCTCGATGCCAGAGTGATGTCAATAACCTCCTCTCTTATCGAGTTCTCAAACGTCGGCTTGTTGCCTACATTCATCACATCCAAATTCGTGGACGCCAGAAACCCTAGCAGCCTTTCCCCCCTCGTGTTGATATCGGAACTTCCCCAAGCCGTGTGGTGCGCATTCGCGTCGCACCCCATTACCAGCTCGGTTCCGTTCCTCTCACACTCCCTTATCAAATTCTCTACTACCATCGGCGGGCATTCCCCCTCGTAGGGGAAATACGCTGCTGCCACGAGTAGGTCTCTCCTGATCCCCCCCTCATCCATATACTTTACTCTAGCCGTGGCCAGATCCCTTGTGCAGTGCTTCGGCACCGTTTCTACCTGTAGTCCCTTCACAATGATACACGCCCTCACCGAGTTCATTGTACCACTGATCCGGGTTCCACAGCCATTTAGACCTGCTATCCTGCCCCCGTGAATCCAAGGTTCTTGGATTAGGCAGATACCTGTGTCCACCTCTGCCATGTGCCTGGCTAGAACCGCCGTGGCACTTTTGCAGTGGTGTAAGTTGATCTGCGCGAACGCAATTTTGGTTGCTGCTACAGAGCCAGCCCCCGTGATCGCGTCCGCGCCCGGTCCCGTCCCCCTACACACCATCAGGAGGACCCTCCTCTATGGCTCCCGCCCCTTCCCCCGGTGCCATGTCGGTGTCCACCTGCATGGCATCGTCCTTTTCCATGGCCTCCCCCTCCTTCGTCTTCAGGGGGACGACATGGGCCCTACCCGCTCCTAGGAAGGGTCGCCAGTCCAACGCCTTCAGCGCCTCGACCTCAGACCCTTCCAGGAGGACCTTCACCACCGTCTCCTCCCTTCTCCCGGCCTCCACCCCCTTGGTGACCTTGTTGGAGCTGGTCACCACCCAGGTTTCGGCCTTGAGAGTCGGGTTTTGACGGCCAAGGTTCTTGATCAACACCACGGGATCTTTCGATCCCGGGCAGTAGACCAAGGCCCTAGTCATCTTCGCGAGGTCCCCCATGCCAACTGCCTTGACCTGGAGTCCCTCGCCCTTCCACTTCTCTACCTTCTCCAGAAGCCACGCCTTATCCTCTTTCGCCTGGCAGTTGAGTATCAACGCGCCCCTCTGCTGCCAATTTTCCCAAAACTTGGGAAAATAGGCATCGTCCGGTGCGTCGGTGATCTCCCCGTCGATGCGATCGAGGACCCCGTGGGCTTCCCCTTCGCTCAACCGAGCGTCAGGATACAGCGTAGGAACGATAGCCACCTTTAATTCGGTGGCGACCGCTCTGCTGTACGCCCTCTGCCCAGTGCCCGAGCCCTTCTTTACCTCCCTCGGAGTTGAGCTGTCGGAGTGCGCTCTCTTAGAGGGTGTCAGCGGTGCCACCGCCTCCCCCCTCCTAGCTAACGCCCTCCTCTTTCTCTCCGTACCCGAGGGCTTTTTCCTCTTTGTTTTCTTTCCCTCAGTCATCGGGGTTACCCCCGAGACCTCCGGAATACCTTACCCGCGGCATCCGGCCCTGCTAGCCTCAGCCTGCCGGTCCTTCTATATTTGGGCTAGGGAAGCCCTTCGGTCCAGGCGCTTTTGGGAACCATTTCTTTCTTTTTCCTTCCATGCTTGTTTTTTTATAAAGCGGGTGTATCATGTGTGTGTGGCAGCAGACCCTTCCTCCCCGACTCCGATACCCCCTCCTGCTCCTCCCACTGAAGAGCCCCCTCTCCCCCCCCAGTGGCCCCGGCGGGGCCCCCCGTCCAAGGCCTGCTGTGGCCCTATCCCGGTCCACCAGCCGGCAACAGCAGACCTTACGGGGATTTTTCGCGCCGGCTGAGGGGGCGG
>JACCIB010000497.1:0-135818 GCA_018906965.1 Philotrypesis tridentata
CAGAAAGTTTACGCGCAAGCTTCCCAGAAAGTTTCGCGCTAAAAGTACAATGATCGCGAATCTAGCGCAAAATGCTCGCGATTACGCATTTAATCCGCGTGTTCTCTACATACGGCTCGAAATATTCATTCGGCGTCTCGCAAATTTATCGTCGATGTAACGACTTTTTTTTATCGCGTTCCGCAGGCTGTTACCCGCGACTTCTTACGCGGGCCGCGCTGAAATTCGAGCCGAGAGTAGCCCGTATAATGTCGTCGCGCGCAAGGAGCCGAGAAATCTCGATCTAAGTGCTTCTTCCTGCAAGCCACAGATCTATACAGTAGGGTGCTGAGGGGGCCGACAATATAGCTATTCATCATCTTGAAACCTATCGGCGTGAGAGAGAGCACCTACAATTTTCCGTACGTTTTTTCTTCGATACGATAAGCTGGAGAAGTCGCATGTTTCTCCTTCTCTTCTGTCTTCCAAGACCTCCGAAATGCAGACTCGCGCAACCAAGCTCAGTCAAAGTGGCCGTCGTTTCGAGCGCAAGTCCAGAAATGAATCCAGAAAAAAACTTTGATCCAGAAAAAAAACTTTTTGGAACTTTTTGGAAAAAAAGAATTTTTCCAACATATCGGACGCAAAGGCATTGTCATCGGCAGCTCATCATGAAGCTCGATGTGGAAAATGGGAGCAGGCAGCACGAGATCGAAACGTTTCAAGAGAAGAATTGATCAAACAATGCTATCATAATGCTGTACTATTGAAAAAATTGAGGGAAATAAATCAATAAATGCAGTTTATTTGTATCTGCATATTATTTTATTTATCCAACTGTTGTGAGAATTATCAAAACCTAACCATTTCACGTAAATTCTATTACCACTTTTTTTCAAAACTTTTTCAATTAAATAAACATTTGGATCTTTAGTCTTGAGAAGTTCCTCTTCATAGAATCCTCCAGAAATTGGCTTGTCTTGATAGTCCTTTAGATGATAGGTGTAGGGTTTTGTATTTGAAATTTTTGTTACTGTGAAGACTTCAGTTGACCAATTGGGGAGTATAGCCCTTGTCGAAAACTTCCTTTATTCTGCTAACACGTACTTGATCACCAATTTTAAATTTAGCTCGTTTAAAAATATTTGACCTTTTTACTCGATTCATTATATGATTAACTTTATCTTTATTCAATTCTACAGGCTTCATTCCTATTGTTCGATGAGGACTATTATTATACTGTAAAGTTAAATCTTGTAAACTGTCTAGCCATTTGTATGTACCTTGCAGACTAAACACTTTGCTTTTTAGAGTACGATTAAAACGCTCACAAATTGACGCTTTAAGATTACTATACGTAGAATACTAATGGATTTTATAACTTTTCATTAGTTTTTGAAAATCTTTATTATAAAATTCTTTTCCTCGATCTGTCTGTAAATTCTTGGGCACTCTTTTTTGCAAAAGTATAGATTTAATAGCTTCAGCTACACATTTTCCACTTTTATCCTTGACCTGTGCAGTCCAAGCGTGCTTTGAAAATGTATCAATTACTGTGAGTAAGTATTTAAAACCTTTATTCTACTTGGCGTAAGGAATCATTTCAACAAGATCAGCCTGCCAAGTTTCGTCAATATCTTTGATGAGGAATGAGCGGCGTGGATAAATACGCCTTGCAGACTTATGAAGTTCTTCCACTAATTTTGCTTTCATTTTTTGTCTTCTCTTTTAAATCTGATAGTATGTTTGTTAGAGGCAGAATTTCAGATTCAATGTTTTGAATTTTATTGTTCAAAACACTTCGAAAATCTTCAAGCAATTTTTCTGTTTCGTCTTTTATCAATTTTTGCACAGACTTTAAGTTCATTGCATCATTTTGTTCAGCAGCATTACCTACATTACACAATAATCGATTGTCCAAATCAAAATTTCCATCACTAGTAAGCTTGAATCCTATTCCAGGTGGGCCTCGCGATGAATCTGTGTAAACCAACTGATGTCCAAACACGTCGATGCTCATTTTAATACTGAACTAATAATCCCTGTCTCACGAAGCTCCTCGACAATTGCTTGTATTTCATTAACATGATTATTGTTACCAGCAGACGTTTCAGCTTTGAGTACTCTTAGACGATCTACAAGCTCGTTTGGATCATCTCAGTAGCGGTGATCCGTATGAGTGAATCTTTGAGCGATTTTGTATAAGCCCATTCCAATTTTATCTGATCGAAGCTTTAGAATTTTACTTATATAATTCACATATTTCTTACTCGACGTTTCGCGAACGCTCTCATTTGTTTTATAGTACTTTTTGTGAGCATTTGTGTCTTTTAAAATCGTGGCATAATTTTTTTTATCAATATCAGTGATTAGTGAGGCATTAGGTTCCTTTTTAAATAACAACTCTACTAGTCCTGCAGCTTTCACATATTCTTTATTACCAATGATAATTTTATTTGATTCAAAAGTTATTGGAGTATCTCCAATCCATAGTGAATCATCTGGCATTTTCCGCACTCCGTATACTGTATCTAAAGATTTTGTGTCTCCACTAAGCAACATTTTCACATTTTCATCATCTGTTTTTACAATAGATTTTTCTAGCTCATCTGTTGAATAATCAACAGCAGACTCAAAAAATGATTCAGGAAAATTATCATCATTATCATCATCATCATCACTGTTTGAAGTACTACACTCAAGTTATTTAATTCTCTTCTTTGGTCTCACTTCTTTCTTGACTGGAGGTAAATTTATTTCTTGTTTTACTCTATTTTCGGTGACATCAACAAGCTTTTCCAATGGTTTCACTATTGGCTGAAACGAGTCACTTAAATTTTTTTCCACTTCCAATTTATGCAATTTTAATGAATCGTACTTACTTTTCACAGCATTGCGAGCTTTTTCAACTTCCCGTAAGACAGCAGTTTGTTGATTAAAATCGGTCATCTTGATGGTTTCAAGTTTCACAATAAAATGCTACATTTTTTCCATATTCTGTATATTTATTACAAATTGATCAAAGCCTTTTCTGTAGCGACCATCGTCTATATTACGATCTTTGTCAATAATGAGAAAGCTGTGATTACCATCATTCCAACACATCGAACAAATATCCTTGAAACGTTGATACGACATATCAGTATTAACATAATCATTATAAACATGTTTCAAGTTCATATCGTCTTAACGAAAAATCACCAACAAGTTGACATTGTCACGCACTAAATGTTTCGGTACTTGTGCATAAGATTGACACAAGTAAAAACAATCTACATTTTTATGTCTACCCATGCAGTAAAAAGCTTCAATGTTATCTTGTTTTTCACAGGCAATGTCATCAAATATGAACATTGAATTTGGTCGAGCTTCATCGGGTGACACAACAAGATAATGCTCGCCAAAAGGAAAGTATTCGATACCATCGAGAGGCTCCAAAAGTTTTTCCAAAAATTTATATTTTGGTTGATTTAGAGATTTTGAGTAAACGTAAATATTTTCAAATTTCAGACCGTTAGGATGAATGATTAGAGACAAAAGAGCGTTCGTTTTTCCACAATTTGATGGTCCGCAAAATACTGCTCTTATACTATTGGGTAATAATTTTCCATGACGATTATTTTTCTGATGCTGTTGAGTCAAAAGATCGACATTGATTACTGGTAGCTTTGCAGACTGCTTTTTCAGACCCATGTCTCAAAACAGACTAACTCGAAACAGTATAAATATGTGATATTTATACCTTTTTACAGTCAGTCTCGCATGAGCTTGTTTATAGACAGCATCATGCCAAGAAAACGAGGTTCAGGATTAGTGAATACATTGAAAAACAAACTACCTATTGAACTTCATCTCCCAGGTTATGAGTATTGCGGTCCAGGTACCAAGTTAGCAAAACGTTTAGCTGGTGGTGATTCTGGGATTAATCCTCTTGACGCTGCTTGTAAAGAACACGACATTGCTTATTCGAAGAATCGAGATAACATCCAGGAGAGAAACGTTGCTGATAAAATTTTAGCAGAAAAGGCTTGGAATAGATTCAAATCTAAAGACGCTAGTTTGAAAGAAAAAGCGGCAGCCTTTGCTGTAACAAGTGCTATGAAGTTAAAATCAAAGTTTGGTATGGGTGTTGGAGGAGGAGGCAGATGTAAAAAAAGGATTTCAAAGAGGAAGAAAAAGATTACTTTAAAAAATTTAGTTCAATCACTATCAAAATCTACCATTCCTAGCAATAATGCTCGCTCTATGATTAAGTCAGCATTAAAGAGTGCACGAGAACAAGTGAAAAAAGTCGGTGGTAAAAGTAAAGTTAGTGTTCCACCCATTTTGGCTGTTCCCCATAGAGTAGGTGGCTTTCTTCCAGCGCTTATTCCCCTTTTTGCAAGTCTTAGTGCAGTAGGCTCACTTGCGGGAGGAGCTGCTGGAATTGCTCAAGCAATAAATAGAGCAAATGCTGCTAAAAAACAATTAGAAGAGCAAAAGAAGCATAATGGAAAAGTTGAAAAAATGATGCTGGGTAAAGGATTGTTTTTGACACCTTACAAAAAGGTTTTGGTATCTCTCTGAAGGAGGGAAGAAGAAGAAGAAAAAAAAACTTCATTGAAGTAAAACTGCCAAAACGTGCACTTACCGACTACGATATACTCAAATATGCAAAATTAATGAAAATAACAAATTTTCGTGGAGTTTTCATGCGAAATGATTTATCTTCCAACGGTTGTCGTGTGAAGGAGTCAGCAATTATAAATCTAGATGATGTGAGTGGATCTGGCACACATGGGTAGCTTTTCGAAAAAATGGTAAAGAAGTCGTATACTTTGACACCTTTGGAGATTTACAACCACCTCTTGATCTTATGAACTATTGGAAAGTTTCTCGAGTCAAGTACAATTATCAAAGATATAAAGAATTTACAACATTCATCTGCGGTCATCTTTGCCTCAAATTTCTCTGTAATCAGCTCAATTGCAAAGATAATTTTTGTCTCTATAAAAAGAAAAAGTGAGCTTTGGAATTAGTATTCTGAAGATGGTTGTTGAGTCGATAACACTCAGCCTGTCAGGCACCTCCTCAGTTCTCGAAACTCACTATTTTCCTCCTATAGAATTGGATAAGGATAAACTATACAGTCTTTGACTTGTTGAATTACTCACTTTTAATTCTATACCGAATATTGATGTAAATTGTAACAAGTTTTATGTTGGTCGAGAAATTATTGAAATTCCTAGTGGCAGTTATGAGATTGAAGATATTGAACGGACGCTGCAAGGATTTCTTGATTCTCAAGGTGTAAAAATTAGTATAAAGCCAATAATAATACCTTACGCTGCTTGATCGGTGCACTCATAAAATAGATTTTCGACCAAGAGACTCTATTGCTCGTCTACTGGGTTTCACTCCAAGAACTTTGAAACCCTATATAAGTCACTACTCAGACTTATCTGTAGCTATTCTCAACGTAAACGCTCTACGAGTTGAATGTAACATTACAACAGGAGCATACATAAATTAAAAAAAAGTTCATACAATACACGAATTTTTCCCAGCTGTACCAGCTGGCTACAAGATAATTGAAGTTCTTAAACAAATAATATACTTACCAGTATCAGTAAAAATAATTGATCACTTACAACTACGTATAGTAGATCAAGATGGTGATTTGATTAACCTTCGAGGAGAAATTATTACGATTCGTTTGCATTTAAAAAGCACATAAAATGGGTATTGTTTTCAATGCTAAAAAAAGCTATATTAGCGGCTCAGTATGTCAGCAGACAGTCAGTCCGCAACGAGCAATCAAACGACTAACACAACAAAATCAACAGTTTTTTCGAAATCTTGGTCTCGTAGTTCAACAGCGCGGTGGAAGAAGACAGGGAAGAAAAAAAATATTGAAAAAATAACTTGAACATTTATTTGTTGTGTGAGGAAAGATGGAGGAAGTTCTTAATGTACAAGCTCCAGTCATCTTTGATGAGTCTGTTTCACATTATGAGGTGCATGCTCATCAGCCATACACCTCACACGCATTCAATCAGAGTGATAAAATTTGAATAGCAATTCAGCATCAAGATTTGTGTGTACTACCATCCAAAAGTTCTCTACATATTTCTGGTAAAATTACCAAAGCGGATGGTAGTGCTCTAACAAATACTAAATTTGTAAACAATGCCATCAGTCATCTTTTCGAGGAAATTCGATATGAGATGAATGCGATTGAGATCGATCGCTGTAAGAATGTTGCTATAACAACCTTGATGAAAGGTTACACCTCTTTCTCACTAAGTCAGCTTAAACATCTTGAAAATTCGGGCTGGACCAACATTTCAGAATTAGGAAAAATAACCGATACTAATGGAAACTTTAATGTCACAATTCCTCTATCATTGATTTTTGGTTTTGCTTAAGATTATCAGAAAATTGTAGTAAATGTGAAACATGAACTTATTCTTACAAGATCGAGAAGAGATTTGAATGCTGTTCTGCAAACATCTAAATCAGCAGCGGGGGCAGCAGCTTCCTACGAAAGCTTTAAAATTGAGCTCGCTCGTATAGAGTGGTTAATGCCTTACGCCGTACTATCAGATCGAAGAAAAATACAACTATTCAACTACATTCAAAAAGATGTACCAATTCCTATGAGTTTCCGTTCATGGGAGCTGTACGAGTATCCCGTTCTTCCGACAACGAGGCAACATGTTTGGACAGTAAAAACATCAAACCAGTTCGAGAAACCACGCTTTATTATTCTTGGCTTCCAAATGGCGAGAAAAGGAAGCAAAACAGTTAACGCTAGCTTATTTGATCACTGTAATATTAGTAATGTAAAACTCTTTCTCAACTCTCAGAGTTATCCATACGGAAATCTGAATCTTGACATTTCAAATAATCAGTATTCCTTACTTTATGATATGTACGCAAAATTTCAAAATGCATATACTGAAAGCGCTACAATAGACCCGCTTTTAAGTAAGACAGATTTTAAAGAGTTTGCACCTCTCATAGTCATTGATTTTTCCAAACAAAACGAGTCTATTAAACAGGCAGCTGTAGACGTTCGTCTTGAATTTGAATGTAAAAATAATGTACCTGCGAATACAACAGCGTATTGTTTAATTTTGCATGATAGCATTGTAAAGTATAATCCTATAAGCGGTGATGTAAAGAAACTTGTATGAAACTGTATATAAAGCTTGTATGATAAAAACTAGTTAGTTAGTCAGCGATGGGTCAAAATAGCAGCAGCAACAACAATTCGAGCAACGAGAAAAAGAAAGATGATGGTAAATCAACTCAATCGAAGTATTATAAGGCTGTAGAAAATTCTGATATAGTTGTGGAAATAAAGAAAAAAAATAGGATTCCCCCCACCCCAAGACGTTGACTATAAATATGTGATGATTCACAATGAACTTGTCAGTCTAGTATTAATAGCTGAAACATGCGATATGGATGAGTGGAAGAAAAGCTTCTCATCAGCGGGAAAAGGAAGAGGAGAGGAACATCAATTTCTCGTCGAGTCGGAAAAATTGAATGAAAAAACTTCGGTTTCGTATCAAGAAACAGTGACAAATACTCAAAAAGATTCAAAAACACAAACCTCTGGTTTTCAAGATTCATTCTCAAGTTATAGAAGCCGTCCGAGTAAAGGCACCAACACTGATTTAATTAATTTCAAAGATGAGCGATGACTTGTTTGTACGACATTTGAATACCTTAAAAGGACCTCCCGGCATTGGATATAAACTCACTCCTGATAGTCAGTATAGTTTAGAAGACAAGAAATTGTGCAATGTAGCAGATCCTAAAGAACTGAACGACGCTATAAATTTAAACACTCTGCACAGTGTTACTCAAACTATATAATCTGATTTAAAAACTGAAATATATAAATTAGATGAAATAGTTGAGTTACACAGAGATGAAATTGATGAAAAGCTAAGGACACTTACCATTAATATTGAGACATTAAACAAACTATGACTTGAAATAAATAAGCATGGATAAGTATTCTAGCAATACAAACTCTGTGCCCGAAAAGCATGGTTATGATAAGTTGGATAAATCCACTACCGATGAAAAAACTAAAGATTCTGTTTGGAAAAAGTGTCCTAGTATCTTCTCAACGAATAAACATTCTTGTCCCGGCCGAGAAGGCTATAAAAAATTGTAAAAGCTATGTTTGTAGTATAAAATAAATTGCAAATTTGTGTTTTAATAAAAGAAATTGTTTTTTATTTACACCCAATTATCCTTCCTCCATAGTCTGCTTGGGAACAGTTTTGGGGACAGCTCGCCTGGTCAATAAAACAGGGTAGCTCGCTGTAAACAGGGAGTGGGCGGTTGGGCAGCTCGCTGGGGTCTGCAATGGGGCCAGTGGGAGTGCCGATAAAACAGGGGGTATTGCAGGAATCCTGTTTTACCAATTGGCCGGTAATGCAGGAATATTTTACACGTGGTCGGTAAAAAGTGGGGCCGTACCCGCTTGGGGTCGTAGCCGCTCAGCCCCTACTACTGACGATTAACTTGAAATTTCTCATGATATCCGTCTGATTGATTTACTTAATGAAAAAATAGTTACTTTCAATTTTCAGAGTGCTCGGAGTGCAGGCAGTTTCCGGACTGTGGGTAGAGGTCACTTTTCCCAATGGAAATGTATGCTCTGCTTTTTAAAAGGCAAAAGATCATACAAGTTTTCAAGCCCACTGCTTAGAGGGAAAGTATAAGAATTTTGAAGATGGTGTAGTTTAGCAGTATTGAGATAAGCAGAGATTAGAAATTTCAAAATTCAACAATTCAAAACTGCTGAACCATAACAACTTGAAAATTCTTATATTGTACCTCTAAGTGACTGGCTTGACAACTTATATTATCTATATACATTGAAAAGAATTGAATGGAATTTTTTTGCCATGGCTGGTTAGGTCACTCTAGTGAATATATTGCTGTTCATAAATAAATTCTACGTTAGCAGCTGAATCGCTTTCAATACATATTACCTTAAAAGCTATAAATTTAGAATATATTTAATAGATGTTAACTATAAATTGTTTGTTAAATGTATTGCATTGTTTTAAAAAGCAGTGAAATCTCTCCCCCCCCCAAAAAAAACCTATTCAAGGTAAAAGGTTGGCAAGTATAAGATTGTTTCTTCATTTAAATTATAGAATAAATTTCAAACCCTCCACTATATTGTATTTGTTCTATCATCCAAATTAAAGGTTTTCAAAGACTCCAAATAGTCCAGGCGTGGTAGCAGAAAAAATGTACACAGATGGATGTTGCTTGGAGGAGTCTGGTTTTTTTTTAAATTGGTGTAAAACCATATGTAGAATATAAATAATCTATCTATACAGTTATTTCATTACATTAATCAAAGTTAATTTTTAAACTCTCGATATCCCTTATGTGGTGAAAATTCAGAGTGCTTATTCTATAAGTCTATTTCCATTATGTAAATTAAAGTCAAACTTTCAATAATAATGTAAATAATATTCTATCAGGTTTATTGTGTACGTTTATTACTTTTCCCTTAGTAAAGGTTGATAAGAAATGTGATTATAATGCAATGATTAAAAAGGTATTTCTTATTAGTTCAACAAATAATTATGTTAATATATGTGTCTTCTTTTACCCCGTAAATGAGTGAATCACAGACATTGAAGGAACATGATGCTTATATATGAAGCTGAATAACTTGAAATTTTCATCTATCTATATCAATATGAATGCGTAAACATCTTTGCTTGAAGGATCTGTTGGACAGACCACCATTTCTTTAGTGTTTCTTCTCTATACCTTCGATTTTACATAAATTTCAATTTTAATATAGCAAAAGAAAGTTATGATATCAATAAAGAAATTGGCAAGTTTTTGTTATAAGAAGCAATTGAGTTGATATAAATAAATAATTGTTTAAATCGGAGAAGGATTATAAATATATATGTATTCATCATTCTAAACACTCGACCAAATTGTGACATGTGAAAAGGTGGATAGCCTGTGAAAAGATACTGTCGGTAGAATTGTCGGAATAACTGCGATTGACGCCATGTCCTGCGCATTCCAGCTGACGTTTAATGACTGATCACTCTTACGCCGTATTTAGTGTGGGAGGTTAGGTCACCGTAATTCCGGTAAATAGAGCATTCCGTGACCGGTCACAAACATGCGCAAAGCATAGCACTAATTCGATATTATTCAAAGTTCAATAGTATCCGAGTGTACATATAAGAATGATGTTCTTACATGACATTATCACATGAAAAATGTGCCCATAATATATTACAGGATTGTTTCGCATTATGAAAACTTTTTCGATTATTTATGGAAGCAACGAGCGGATGTACAATCTACTCTACTTAGTAATTCAGTAAATTGCTATCCTTATTTCATGAAAAATCTATGTCCAAGACGATCATTTGCAATTAAATATAAGATTTAATTCATACAAAAAATCGATTCCACATTTAAAAAAAACAGTAACAAATTCTAGCATGTAGAACGGAATTTTTTTTATGGAAAAACTTGCCGTCCCGTCCTATAATAGATACCGATGGGTACTATCTTAAAATTGTGCATGGTTATCCAAAGTAATTTGTTGTTAACAAAACACTGTTAGAAAATCTCCTATCGGATTTTTCATTCTATATGTATTTACTACTATTCTTAACCAATTTTTGAAGAATTCAAACTTCATCTTGTAATCATTGTAAACACAATTTTTGGTTATTTGTATTTGTATGTATGTTTCACAAAAGTATGTTATTATTATCGAATGGTTACAAGATGTTCAATAAAAATAATTATTATTATGTATTACAAAAATGTTATAAAATAAATTTCTATGATTAAAGTTCAGAAATCAATCAAGCTAAAAAATATTAAATTAACATTTTTAAATTTTAGTTTTATATCCATACTTAATAAAAAAAATAGAACTACAATTTTTATTTGAGGCTATCGTTCTCACAGTTTAACATAATATTATATTATACATAAATATTATATATAAACATATATTATAAGTATATTAAAAATTTTATGAGATTGTTGATTACACTGACATTTAGTAGTTCATCGATTATCTATGATAGGACGGGACGGCAAGTTTTTCCATAAAAAAATTGCGTTCTACATGCTAGAATTTGTAACTGTTTTTTTTAAATGTGGAATCGATTTTTTGTATGAATTAAATCTTATATTTAATTGCAAATGATCGACTTGGACATAGATTTTTCATGAAATAAGGATAGCAATTTACTGAATTACTAAGTAGAGTAGATTGTACATCCGCTCGTTGCTTCCATAAATAATCGAAAAAGTTTTCATAATGCGAAACAATCCTGTAATATATTATGGGCACATTTTTCATGTGATAATGTCATGTAAGAACATCATTCTTATATGTACACTCGGATACTATTGAACTTTGAATAATATCGAATTAGTGCTATGCTTTGCGCATGTTTGTGACCGGTCACGGAACGCTCTATTTATCGGAAGTACGGTGACCTAACCTCCCACACTAAATACGCCGTAAGAGTGATCAGTCATTAAACGTCAGCTGGAATGCGCAGGGCATGGCGTCAATCGCAGTTATTCCGACAATTCTACCGACAGTATCTTTTCACAGGCTATCCACCTTTTCACATGTCACAATTTGGTCGAGTGTTTAGAATGATGAATACATATATATTTATAAACCTTCTCCGATTTAAACAATTATTTATTTATATCAACTCAATTGCTTCTTATAACAAAAACTTGCCAATTTCTTTATTGATATCATAACTTTCTTTTGCTATATTAAAATTGAAATTTATGTAAAATCGAAGGTATAGAGTAGAAACACTAAAGAAATGGTAGTCTGTCCAACAGATCCTTCAAGCAAAGATGTTTACGCATTCATATTGATATAGATAGATGAAAATTTCAAGTTATTCAGCTTCATGTATAAGCATCATGTTCCTTCAGTGTCTGTGATTCACTCATTTACGAGTTAAAAGAAGACACATATATTAACATAATTATTTGTTGAACTAATTAGAAATACCTTTTTAATCATTGCATTATAATCACATTTCTTATCAACCTTTACTAAGGGAAAAGTAATAAACGTACACAATAAACCTGATAGAATATTATTTACATTATTATTGAAAGTTTGACTTTAATTTACATAATGAAAATAGACTTATAGAATAAGCACTCTGAATTTTCACCACATAAGGGATATCGAGAGTTTAAAAATTAACTTTGATTAATATAATGAAATAACTGTATAGATAGAGAAAACACTTAGAATTTTTGTTACATTGAGATATCAAGAGTTGCAAAATTAATCTTCAAGTTTTACATGAAGAAACGACCTTATACTTGCCAGCCTTTTACCTTGAAAAGGTTTTTTTTGGGGGGGGGGGAGATTTCACTACTTTTAAAAAGTATGTAATACCTAAATTACACAGAATAATTAACATCAACTGAATAAGTTATAAATATAAAAATTGAAGATGGCCGCGGCAGTGGTACTAGTATTTCTCAGTAGCGCCCTAGTTCTAAAAGTGTGCGCGCGTGCTCAGTCTGTGGCGTCGGTAAGTCGCTCTGTAGTCCTGGGGTTATCGACGTTATGTCTGCTATACCGTCAGTGTTTAACCTCTCGCGTGATTAACTTTGTCGCTGCTAAAGTATTTTAAAATTGTTGCTACGGGATCGAAACTCGTACTCAGGAGCAACTATGGATGGTCAGCTACTCCGAGGAGTGATTTCTTTTGGGACTTGTACACTGTGGTGATGGGAAACTTGTGCTTTCCCTTGGTCGATCATTGCTGTTTGGAATCAGATAAGTTATTTTTTTTTATTTAAATTATTGAGACTTTTTGTTGATTTAAAGCACCGATGCTTTGTTAAAAGAATTTTGTCTTTTTGTTTTCAGGTCACTTGGTCAATGCTGCTTCGAAATTTGTATATTACGTCTTAAGAAGATTTTGACGTCTCCCCTGGAATGGCATGCCAAAGCTAGTGCACAAGTTTTCGCTAAAGTTTTTTGTAGTGAGAAGTACAACAGTGTTGTAGAGTGTTTTAATAACTAGTGCTTTTGACTTTTTGTAGTTTTTAAATTATGTATATGTGTGAATAAGTGTAAATCATTATGGTGTTTTTCAATAATTATTGTGTGAATTTGTGGATCTCAATTGTGATTTGTCGAGAACAAGCAAAAAATGGTATAGTTATTTTCACTTTTTTTCCTATATGTAATAATTTAATAATAATTCACATGATAATAGAATTCACATAATATATATGATGAACTTATATAATAATTATAAATCTTGAAAAAACATTTTTTACATCACTAGCTTCTCACAGGAATTCCTTCCCTTTATAACATGACAGTTGCGTAACCTCCCAATAGAAATTGTGTAAAAACTTTCTTGATACTTAAACGATGAAAATACAACACTTTCACTAGCTTGTCACATCACAAGAAAATTATTTCCTTATATAATCTGAAAATTCTATAAAACTTTTATACACTCACTAGCTGGTCATAAGGAAATAATTAATAATAAACAAGCACTTCAACAATTGTATGGAAACTTTCTTGCATAGAAGATGAATATAGATCTTCTTAACACTTAACTAGCTTGTCATCACAAAAAAGTTATTTCCTTTATAATCTGAAGCAAGAATATTCTCTATTATATAAACTGAATAATCTCTAAAATCCAACAAAATAAAACACTTTCACTAGCTATTCATAAGAATCCCTTTCGGTGAACAGCCTGAGAGTCTACCTCCTAGGAGACGATAGGAAAAGTTATGAACTATTCATATACACTTAAACAACTTAGAATCTTTCATGCATGAGCGATGCATATTCTTGACACTTCACTAGCTTCTCACAATAGAAAATGATTTGTTCCTTATATAAACTGAATATTCTCTGAACCAAGAAAATAAAACACTTTTACTATCTATTCATAAGAATTCTTTTCGACGTACAGCCTCAGAGTCTATCTCTCAGGCCACGATAGGAAAAGTTAACATAAGTATTTCCACAATTGTAGAAACTTTCTTGCGTGGAGGATTGAATATAATCGTAACAATCAACCAACTTGTCACATCACAAGAAAATTATATAAACAGGAAATTCTGTATAAATTTTCTTTGATTCTTGGACGTTGAAAATACAATACTTTCACTAGCTTCTCATCAGGATCCCTTTCGACGAATAGCCTGAGAGTCTACCTCCTAGGAGACGATAGGAAAAGTTATGAATTATTCATATACACTTAAACAACTTAGGAACTTGAATGCATGAGCGATGCATATTCTTGACACTTCAATATTCTCTATGTTAAAACTTTCTTCGATTCTTGAACCAAGAAAATAAAACACACTAGCTATTTGTAAGGATCCCTTTCGATGTATAGCCTGAGAGTCTATCTCCCAGGAGACGATAGGAAAATTTAATAATTGTTCATAAGCACTTCCACAATTGTAGAAACTTTCTTGCGTGGAAGATTGAATATAATCCTAACACTTAACCAACTTGTCACATCACAAGAAAATTATATAAACTAAAAATTCTGTATAAATTTTCTTTGATTCTTGGATGATGAAAATACATCACTTTCACTAGCTTCTCATCAGGATCCCTTTCGACGAATAGCCTGAGAGTCTACCTCCCAAGAGACAATAGAAAAAATTACACATCCACTTCAAGAATGTAGAAACTTGCTTGAAAGGTGAACCCAGGAGACGATAGAAAAAGTTACATATTCACTTCAACAACGTTAACTTTCTTGAAAGATGAATTCTTAACACTTTACTAGCTGCCACATCACAGAATAGCTATTTCTTTATATAATCTAATAGTAAAAAAACCTGAAAAATAAAAGGATATATTTTAACAAAGAATCAGTTCATGAATCTTTCATGTATTGTATATTTAAAAAAAAAGTACAACTAAATACTTATCTAATTTGAGGCTATTAGTCTTGTTTGTGAAAATTTTTTAGAATTATATCTGTCAGTTTTTAAATATTTCATCAAACCCAGCTTTATAAATTGCATATTATGTTGAAAATAAAATCACTTTCGTACTTTACTTTGTACAATACTTATTTTTCTTTAACACTGCATATGTGTTATTATATTCAAAAATCAAAAAATGTGAATACACCATCGTCTGCTCTTCTGCACACTTGATGAACTGTATAGATGCAAGCAATAGTATACGTAGTGCCTACGTCACGATGACGTACTTCCGCGGAGAACATTTTTCCGTCGGGAGAAGAATTTTCGCGTTGAAGAATTCGTGACCCCGAACCTTCACTTCATAATATCTTTTGATAGAAGCCATTTCACAATATATGATCCTGAAGTGATTTTGCTAGTTTTATTCCAAGCTTTCATTTGAGTGCTCTTACGTGAGAAACAAAGCTCTTAATGCGAAGAAAACCGAATGTCACATCTCCAACAGGGCCTATGAGACGTATATAGGGTCTGGCTATAGCGCCCGACGGCGGCGTATGTACTGACGTACCTTATACTTGCCATCGAGGCGCTACCGCACCCCTTGACTAGCTGCTACGTGCGAAAAACCTGTGGAAAAATTTTTAATAAACAATAACTGAAAAAATACTGACTTTTGTACGGAAAAGTCTTTTATTTCGAGAAAAAAGCCTCTTACGGCAAAATATAGCTGATTGTATCTTGTTTTCTTTTAAATTTTCTATACAATCAATCTGTCGCTTATCAAAAAATGTCCACTTTTACTTTGTTAAATAACAAAAAACAGTTAAAAACGAATGGTATTGTTAAATGCCTGTAAGGTAAACATGAATGTGAATAATTTTTAACTAGAATGTTGAATAAAGTAGCTAACTCTGTTGTGATGAAGTACCCGAAAGTCCGGTCGCTGAACTACAAACCATTTTGTAAATAACAATTAATTAACTAAGCTAAGCAGATAATCTTTGATGGCCCGTAATTTTGTTGAAAGTGATCCCAAATACCGGCTGAATTTTTTACATACTTTTAGACATTATAGGAATCGAAAGAAATCAAACAATTTTTTTCCATATTTGCAATAGTTCTAGAATTTTTTGAAAATGTTGGCTTTCATTAATTAATGGATAGTTACACTAAATATTGATCGATCAAAAAAATTTTTGTTTGATTGAATAGAGCTTTTAATGACCGATAATTTGATGGGTCGGAAAATTAAATATGTTTAGCAGATCCAGAGATATTAACAATCAAAATTTATCAACATTTACAGCTAAACTAAACAAGGAATTCTACAAAGACTGACAGGTACCAGAATGGATCTACTCTGTAAGAATATGTATTACAGTAAGTATATAATTAATTTAATGTTTAATTAATTGTTCAGAATATATATAGCGCACATGAATTTCGATGCAGCGACGGGTGGCGCAGTGGTGGGGGGAGCCGTCGCGAAAGTGGTTTCGTGCGCTTCAAATCCGCTCGCGCGAAAAAATTTTGAATATCTCGGCAATGGAAGCACCGATCGAGATGATTTTTTTTTAAAACGATGTAGCAAATCGAGACAAATTCAACTATTAACTTGCTAATTACAGAGATTAATGAATTTCTTTGTTATTATTGATATTTCATAATATCAATATTTTTAAACAAAATTGTTTGCGTGTAATCATTAATTATGCTTATCCTTAATAGTTAATAACGTTAAGGTAAATAAATTAAATATATTACTTGTAAAAATTGTTATATTTATTGGATTCTCGCTTTTATATTTGTGGAAATCCACCAGAAAGTGGCACACATGTCGGTCCAAAAATCGTACTTTTTTATTTTTGAGGGCACACCTATCGGGCTATGCTAGTTTTGTTCGTCAGCTCATTCCGAACAATAAACCGGTGTGTGCTTAGTCAAAACCCTATGCCAACAAAAAGCTACAGGCGAAAACCCAAAAAAAAATGACTGTGATTTTTGCTCTAA
This sequence comes from Philotrypesis tridentata, assembly GCA_018906965.1. Classification (NCBI taxonomy): domain Eukaryota; kingdom Metazoa; phylum Arthropoda; class Insecta; order Hymenoptera; family Pteromalidae; genus Philotrypesis; species Philotrypesis tridentata. The sequence goes on from JACCIB010000497.1 coordinate 16,972, forward strand.
AAATAAAAAAACGCGCATTATCTACAGTATTATAATACATTAGAATTTTGTCATATACATATACTTAAAGTACGCTAAAAGACCTTTAATTTACATACCAAATTGTCTGGATCAGATGCACTAATCAAAAGATATAACTCTGTTTCGGGCGCTTACGAAAATAGCCAACTTTACGTTTTTTTTTCTTAAAATCCTTCTAACTTTTGATCCAATCATCAGTTTGCAACGTTTAATACATCAAATTAAAGCTCTTTCCTTGTTCTTTTCTGACAATAAGTCCAGATTCAAAATTTTTAATGTAGTGTGCTATATACATGCTTCTCAAGTAGATCATTTTTTGGAAGCATACTATATTTTATAAAAAAATTTGGACTAACAAAAAAGGAGAACAAAAGAGCTTTAATTTGAGCTATTAGATAATGGAAACGCACAACTGAATCAAAAGTTTGAAGCATTTGAAAAAAGTGAAAAATCTCTGTTTCGGCCAAAATCGAGTAATTTCATGTAAATAATCTAAATTTGCCTTTTATCAAAACCTCGTACCTTCCAATCCAACGGACCGATTTCAAAGTTTAATAGTTTAAATTAAAGCTCTTACGTTCTAATTTTTTACTAATTAATCTGAAACTGAAGTTTCTCATACGATAGGCTATATATATGCTTCTCAAAATTAGTAAAAAATGATCAACTGGAGAAGCATATATATAGATCATCGCATAATAAAATTTGAAATCAGAAAATTTTGATTCTGATTAACTCGAATGAAAGCAGAAGAAAAGAGCTTTAATTTGACATATTAAACTTGCAAAATTATTGGTTCAATCAAGATTTTTCTGTTTCTTGAAATTCTTCTCAATTTTGATCCAGTCGTGCGTTTTCAAAGTTTGATAGCTTGAATTAAAGCTCTTTTGTTCTAATTTTATATTAATTCATCAGATTTCGTTGTTGATCGTTTTTTAATGATTTTGAGAAGCATATATATTGAAATCGGTCCATTGGATCAGAAGGTACGAGGTTTTGAAAAACGGCAAATTTAGATTATTTACATGAAATTACTCGATTTTGGCCGAAACAGAGATTTTTCACTTTTTTCAGCAACACATTTACTGAATTACTAAGTAGAGTAGATTGCAAATCCGCTCGTTGCTTCCACAAATAAAAGAAAAAGTTTTCATGATGCGAAACAATCTTGTTAAATTACATAATAATTTTAGACAAACATGATATTACCACATATTGTCATGTGATAATGTCATGTAAGAACATCATGCCATTATATTACATGTGCCATTCCATTTACCATAGGGTTAAATTAAAACTTTCAATAATAACATATTGGCGCTATGTTCTGCGCATGTTTGTGACCCATGACGCAACGCACAATTTACCGGAGGAATCGTGGCCTAATGTCTCAAGGTAAATACGGCGTCATCGTGATCGGTCACGAAACGTCAGTTACAATGGGCAGGACCTGGCAGCAGTCGCAATTATTCAAAGTTTTAATTGTACCTGACTGTACCTTTTCACATGCTGCAATTTGGTCAAGTGTTTATATAAATACATTTATATTTATAATCCTCCCCCTTTTAAACGCTTATTTATATATTTTAAATCGATCGCTTTTAATAAAAGAAATTGCCAATTTATTTATTGATATCTTAACTTTCTTTTGTTAAATTTAAAATTGAAATTTATGTGAAATCGAAGGTGTAGGAGAAGTAACACTAAAAAAATGTTAGTCTGAACAACAGACCCATAACGTGAAGATGTTTACGTGTTAATATTTTCATAGATAAAGAGATTTCAATTTTTACCATATCAGGTTTCGCAATTGAGAGTTCGAAAATTAACTTTGATTAAAACAATTAAATAACCATATAGATAGAGTGAACTCTTAGAATTTTTGCGACATTAAGGTTATCAAAAGTTATAAAATTAGTCTTCAATTCTTACAGGAGGAAACGACCTTATATTTAAAGGGTTAATTAAATGGTTTATTTGGGTGGGGGGGAGGGGGGTTGCGGGAAGATTTGACTACTTACAAATGGTATATAATACCTAAATTACAAAGAATTAGTAATATCAGCTACATAAGTTATAAATTTAAAAAATTAATGTACTTATGCTTATGTACTATTGCAATAATAATTATTTTTTCGACACCGTCTGTACAGCAAATAGTTATTTTTGAATCATTATTATTCATAAAAGTCTTCGAGTTAATTAACTTTATGATAATAGAACATAATTCTTTGTTTTAAAATAAATTATTCTATCTCTGTTACAGGTGATACGATGAACTTTTCGTAAAAAAAGTTTTTAAACAGCAGACTTTACTGAATCAGCCTTATTTATCACTGTAAGTAATATACAGAAAAATAAAAATAAAATCCAAAACTTGTGTATATTATTTCTTCGAACTTAAACGATGAAAATACAACACTTTTACTAGCTTGTACATGGAAAAATAGAATCTTTCTTGAAATGAAATACATGAAATTAACCTTGTCTACGAACTTATAATTTTGACTTTCACATAAATACTTAAGGGGTTATGCCTGAGTTAAAATTAAAAAAAATTTTTTTTATTTGATTTTTTTAAAGCAAATTTACTGTAGAATGAGCTGTCTTAGTCCTTTTTGCCCGAAAGAATTCTGTTACAAAGTTATAGGCAAAATATCAAAAAAATACAATTTTTCAAAATTGCGTATTGTTCATTTTTTGTCTTATAGCGCTTTTGATTATTCAAAACAATTGCGTTTTTGTAGAAAATGTAACATTCAATGTGTTCACAAATTGTTTTTGAAAATGCAATTTTATTTAAACAAAAAAAGCACAAATTGTTTACTAAATCATTACGTACTGTAATAGCTAATTTTTATGAAATCGTAGATTTTTTTTATTTTGAATGTTCAAAATAAAATAAATTTAGAATTTAAATTTAGTTTTGTAATTTAAATTTAGTTTTTTAATTAAAGATATGTGCAAATTTAAATTACCGCCTAAAAACATGGCACCTTACAGCATATAGATCAGCTGTTTCGTCTGCTGTCTGTAGTTTAATGCAAGCTGGATGTTGTGCTGTTGTGATAACTTCTGAGTCTCACTAGTGTTCAACTTTAGATAAGTGTTTTGTACTATAAACGACATATTATTTGTAAAGAATCTGATCTTTGTGAGTGTATTCATTGTTTCAGGTATATGGGCTATAAATCTCTTGTGTACGAGAAGATGCCTATGTGTTATAAGAAGTCTATGTGAAGATGCATATGATGGTCTCAAAGTCTACTGTAATTGCTAATGATCCTATAAAGTAATGGTAAGGAATGACAATAATTATATTCATCTAAAATATGCTGACTGCGAATGCTTACTAAAAACTTACATTTCAATTTCAGCTTTCGATACTAGTATATCTACATGTACAGCACCCGGGTCTTCATACACACCTTAATATATAGGTATCTTATGCCAAAGTACAAGAAAAATATGCCAAGCAGTTCATGTAAGTACTACCAGTTAAATATACATAAGTGTCTCGATAAACTTTAAATGCATTTTTCTCAGTTTTGCCATTTTTATGATTTTAGGTCCTTTACCGCAGGATATCTCAGCATCCAGATGATGAATTGACACCAGAAAGGATGGAAAATCTTCTGAATATGTTTCTTCACAGCTTAAGCGGAGCAGAATTGACTAATACAAGGTAAAAGTCAATGTTACGCCTGTGAATATATGTAATATTCACTATAATAACCAATATAATCAATTTATGAGTTACTAAATATTTATAATTTATATTTGATAGAAAAGTCTTCCGATTAAGGGGTTATGACAGTGTTAAAACCTGAAAAAAAAGAAAAATCGTTAGTGTTGAAAAAAATTAATAGATATATAGGTGCTCTAAAAACTATATTTTTGCTTTCAAATACAAGTATTATACATCACTTTTATGCATAAATAATATGCATAAAGTGAGTGTAACATTTAAAAACAACTACAGGTATTTGCTTACCAAAAATCATGATTTTCATCACTTTTATTTACTTGCCGCATGTTTCTGATGGAACCGTACCATCAATCCTGTTGAATCAAAGTGCCAAATCTTCATTATGAGTCTGGTCTCAGACTAAGTGGAACAGATTCCTGAAAAACACAAAATTAATATAATTAATTAAACATATATTGACAATATTAATAATTATAGTGAATGTTACATATGTAAACATACGTAACATTCACTTTGAACTTATTTTTGCCAATTCTGCTCCACTCAGTTTGTGACCGTACTCATTAGGAAGGTTTTCCACTTTGGTTCATCCGGATTGATGTTATGGTTCCTTCAGAAAGCTGCGGCAAGTACATCAAAAGCATGAAAAAACTAAATTTGAGTAAAAGGCATTTAAAGTTTATAATGTAAATCATACAAATGAACTCAGCTATACTTACAGAAAATATCCGGCATACCTTGATTTGCTTTTGGTACTCAAATATACATACAATAAAGTATATTTGATGGTACGCGCTTGTCATGCTGTGTGATAATAGCATTTAGAAGCTGAAAATAAAATAAAAATTATCGTTAGCTATTCATAATCAAGTTATGTTTATGAATTACAGTTACATACAATACTTACCATTATTAAATACACTTCAAGTTCTTAAAAGGTATGCAAAATAATACTTCAGGCAGTCAATATAAGCTCCCATTTTGCTGGCTTGCACCCGTATACCTAAAAGCAAAAAATATACCAACAAAGAAAAAGCTCATTATGAACACTGTTATTACAAATTAGTTTCCAATACTTATCTGAATAATGTTTGTACTCTGCAGAAGCTCTTGCACTTTTGCAACACCACTATAAGGTTATAAGCATTGCTACAGCAGCTAGCAGACTAACTGCACTGATCTAGTATCTTGGATGAAAAACAGCTGTTTGGCTGCTTTCTGCTGCTTTACAGAAAATTCTACTATACCGATCAAACAGAAATCTTCATTCTCGACTAGACGCTGTGCGGCACAACCTATTCGAGTGGCAAATTCAAATTTGTTGAATGCCGTTACTTTAACACATTGAGTTTAGTAACATAAAATTGATGTAAGCGAGGTGCTCCCGGGACTGACGCTTGCGCCCCTGGAAAGGGCGGCAGGCGAACGGAGTGATGTCACGCTTACACCGTGGCTCGGTGACGGAGAGAACGGGGATGCGGTTGGGCTGCTCGTATGCGGCGGTGACTTCGTCGACTCTCGAAGTCCCACGATGCAGTCACGTCCGACTGTTTAGCTTCTTCGTTGCGTGTGGAGCGGACACAGCTCAGCCTCCACACGTCGACTCTAGAGGGAGTCTGGGCGAGAGAGAGCCCGCCCAACTCAGTGTTGGCTACACCACCCGGTCACAAAGGGGGAAAGGGGGAGTGAACTCCCGGAGTTATGTTTGAATTTGGGTTGTGGAGCCAGTCCAGGGGACCGACTCACACAAAAATTGGCTTTAGGCGCTTAAGAAAGCGCCCCGCCCGTAGCCCGAAGGCACGCTTCCTTGCCTCCGCGAGGAGACGAAGGGATCAGCGCAGGAGCGGCATGTCTACCGACTCCACACTGATGACCCGGGGGACTGAGCGCCCCGGGGGAAGAGGGGCCGTCCTCTTGCGCACCGTTGGAGACGGCAAGAAGCCGACTCTCTTCGGCGTGGGCTGCTTCGCCCGCTTCGCCGCAATCTTCCGGATCACGGAGTTGAGCACCGTGGGCGGCTCGCTCGGCTCCAGGAAGCGGTAGGTGGCGGAGAGAGGTCGCTGCGGCAGGCCGGCTGCTGGAGGTGGCTGCGCCTCAAGCTCGAGGCCCTCTTCGTGGCCAGGCCACTCAGCCGACAGCGTGTCGTCCAGCGGCGGGATCTCCACCGGTGGGCGGAAGGCGGCGGACGGCCGTGGCGTCCTGAAGGCGGCTCGGATGCTCGCCGGAGTCGCCTGCGCCCCGAAGTCCTCGGAGTGCGGCGTCGCCTGCACGGCGCTGCTGACCAGAGTCCTCTCTGGCGGGGGTGGTGGAGCTGCAGTCGCTGCTCGAAGCTGGCGTCGCAGGAGGATGATCTCCCGGTTCGCTCTTGCCAGATAAATCTGGCTAAGCTCGAGCTCGGCCTCCAGTTCTCCAATGGAGACGGACGGCATGGGCAGTTGGGTGGAGAGAAGGATAATTAAATAAATAAACAATTATTTATTTAAGAGTGAGCGTATATTATCCACCAAAAATGTCAGGGACGATTGTGGCACAGTGCGAACACCCGCTACGTCGCTGATATGGACCAGCTCACCCGGTAGGAGGGTGGGAAGTAAGTGCCAGGCCTCGGTTCGGCCGGCGTACTTATAGAGCGGGAGTCCCAACTTTCGTATGGAAAGCCAAAAATCCCGTCTCCGCCGCCTGGCGGCCGCGCGCGGTACTGCCGGCGCTCGGCCCTACTGAGCGCGCGCCGCCGGCGCTCGGACCTACTGAGCGCGCGCCAGCGGGTTGCAGAGCGGCAGGCGCGGCGGACGGGGACTGGCTGTGCGCGAGAGAGTCTGGGTGGGCCGACAATAAAACCACACATAGAAAAATTAATTTTACAGATTTTATTTATTTTACGGAAATAATTAAATTAATAACTCTTGAGAAAAAAACGGTTTGTAAAACGGTTTTTAAGTCATATTTTCAGTAAGATTTCTCATGAAATTACTCTGTAAAAAGTGGGGGTTAGAACAATCCTTTCCACAAGTTTGGCCTAATTAAAATATTTAAAAATCACGATTTTTCAAAAATTTACTTGAAACAGATTTGTTAGTTTTTTGTTAATATCTTCGAGGAAAATTTTTTTAGCCAAAAACGGCTTTCAGGACCATATTCTACAGACTATTAACTATGAAAAAAGTGAATAAAAAAGAAATGGGTATTTTCAAAATTTTAACACTGTCATAACCCCTTAAGCTGTGAAGAAACATATTAAGGAGATTTTCCATCCTGACTGGTGTCAATTCATCATCCGGATCTTGAGATATCCTGCGGCAAAGGGAAAAAAGTGCTGAAAATTAGTCTTTCATAAATGTAATTGTTTACAATGTAAGTATAGATATATCATTTTTTAAAAATAGTTAAAAATATGTTTAATACCTACATTTTAAGTAGGAGAAAGATTTTTTTCATACTATGAATAAATAATTTTTTTCAGCCCATTACTTATTAATGTCTTTTTTACAGGTTTAACTCAGGCATAACCCCTTAAACTGTTGACTTCATGCCCTTAGTGTCTACATTTTCAGGTAGGTCTGTCCGAAAATCGTCTTTGAGCTGTTCAATTGTGAATGCCTTATATGATAATTATTTCGCAATTGGTTGATACGATAAACTTGAAATTTCCCATGATATCCCTCTGATTGGTATGTTTAATGAAAACATAGTTATTTTCAATTTTCAGAGTGCCCAAAATAGAGTCTGTTTCCAGAATGTGGGTTGAGCGTCTCTATTCCCAATGGAAATCTATGTTCTGCTTTCTAAAAGGTAAAAAGATCATACAAGTTTTCAAGCCTACTGCTTAGAGGGATAGTATAAAAATTTCGAAGTTGGTATAGTTGAGCAGTATAGTTGGTATAGTTGAGTATTGAGATAATCAGAGATTTGAAATTTCAAAATTCAATAATTCAAAACTGCTCAGCCATATCAACTTGAAAATTCTTATATTATCCCTCTAAGTGACTGGCTTGACAACTCATAAGTTCTCATTACCTTGTAAAAAACAAAACATGCTTTTCCCTTGGGAAAAGTCTCGTTACGTCAAAACTGAGTGTACTTGCTCTCTCAAAATTGGGAGAAACTTCTAAACCACTTGTTTTCTGCACTTATATTATAATTATAAATCTTGAAAAATCATATTTCACGTCACTAGCTTCTCACAGGAATTCTTTCGCTTTATAATATGACAGTTGCGTAACCTCTCAATAGAAATAGGAAAACATCTACTGCAAATTCTGTAAAAACTTTCTCCGATACTTAAACGATGAAAATACAACACTTCCACTAGCTTGTCACATCACAAGAAAATTCTTATAAGCTAATAGTCATATGCCTTCCAATAATACCTGTAAAATCAAAGAGAACATATTAACACTGAATCTTTCATTATATTATGTACGATTTATAAAATAGTAAAACTAATACTTATCTAATTCTAGCCTATTACTCATATTTCTGAGATGTCTTTCAACATATATTTAACACTACGTGCATATTTTACATGAAAAAATAAAAATAAAAATGTAAATACACCATTGTCTACTCGTCTGCACACATAAACTGTATATACAATACATATTAACAGTATATACATAGAGACGAGACATAGAGACGATCATACACGATGACGTAATCCGCGGAGAACATGTGTTTCGATGGCAGAAGAATTTTCGAATAGAAGAATTCGAGACCTCGAACTTTCACTTCACAAAATCTTTTGATCGAAGCAATTTCACAAAATATGACCCTGATGTGATTTTATTACTTTCGTCGGAAGCTTTCATCTAAGTGCTCGTATGCAAGAAACAAAGCTGTTAATACGAAGAAAACCCCTAGGTTCCAACAGCACAAGTTTAAAGTATAAGAGTGTCTGGCTAGCGCCCGACGGCGGCGTACGTACTAAAGTACCTTATACTTGCCATCGTAGCCCTACCGCATACCTTGATATTCATAACAATTTTTTGTAATATAGAAAATTGCAAAAAAGGAAATAAAAAAAGAAGCCAGTTTTCGCAGCAATCATGTTGTTGAATAAGCTTAGGCTTCCATATTAAAAGAAATAGATAAATATATATATATATATATAAATTTAACGTCGCAAAATGTCGGCACGTCACAGCGGGTTCCGAGCTGCCGGGGTAGAGCGTCTAAAGGCCATATCAGTGAGGAGTGTGTGCATGAGTTAATGGCATCTGTTTCTTTACGAGTAACAATGCGACGAGCGGAGAGAGAACAGCTAAAGTAGAAGAATACGGAGGACTCCTCCAACCTCAGTCAAGGGCGAGGGAGGACGTCTGACTCCGGTGTCGCAATAGTCATTCAGGTTCACCTAGGGCGTTCCACTAGTCGTCGTCGTAACTCGTCGGACGTTGACGATAGACTCCGGAGGGGCTTCCTACGTGAGCGTCTTCTGCAGCAGGACCAGCGTGATGGTTGCTCGACCAGGAACGCCGGAAGTAAAACAGCAGCTTCGGCGCTCTTAATAACAGGCGTATCCCGAACCAAGAACTCAGGCAAAAGGATATGTTGCGGATTATTTTGTACTTCGTGAATTGCATTTATCTCGGTTAATCGTGAATTATCTGTGCGAATGCTGGCTACCTATTGTAACAAGCATTCGAACTTCGCGGCTATCTGCTCCAGCGTTGATAATAATCGAATATTCCAGCGCGCATGCGTGGCGATCACAGCGCGAGCGGCGGACGAGCCTCTTGCAGTACGAGAACGCGGGCCGTCAGCTCAATCGATCCGACCAATAGGAGTGTGTGCGGAGCGGAGGCACAGAAGAGCGAGAGCACGAGGACAGCGACGAGAGCGCGGGCCGGCACTCTCCTGTCCCGGCCGCTCCAGGTTGGACAGCTGACTGCTTGCTTCCTTGGGACTTCTTTTCTGAACTCAGTGCTACCTTTTACTGTGCTATCTTTGACGTAGTGGATCCTTTTGGCGTGGACAATAGGACTTAGATAAGGATAAAGGTCAGTGGGTCGTTTCGTACTTAAAGGCAAAGTTTCTCTCACGGGCGTACGCGCAGTTCCACGCACGGAATTCTCTGCACGTAATTCTTTCTCATCGGAATCTTAACATCGAGTGCAGTTAAATCGGCTACCTCGACGTCTCTTCCTATTTAAGTTAGTGGTTATTGTGAAATTCTGCGAGTGCGTGCTACCTTAGGCTACCTGGCTAGTGGCGATTGTTACCTATTAGCTAAGATTTCCTGAGGCTACCTGTTTGTGATTAGTTAGTGAGGATCGTCAGTGCTGCGAAAGATACGCGTCGACGAGTACACGGGGGACTCGTTCGACGTTCCCGAATAGTTTAGAGACGCGAGAGGTGTCATAAGGCGTTGGAACGCAGACAGGCTATCGGCCTAACGTAGGCTAGAAAGGTGCGATCAGTTAAGTGCGAGTAAAACTAAGTTGTAGTTAAGTTACGCGAGATTAAGTGCGAATACCTTAAATTCTCTATTAAGACTGCTACCTGAAGGCCCTCTCAATTGGTGTAAATTGGTAGTAAGTCTCGTAAATAAAAAGAGCTCTTGTTTAGACAGGCGTTTGTTAATAACCCCGAAACGCCCTCTCTCCTTATCGCGTAGCGGGACTGAACCATTCAATAACATCTACGCCACGACGAGAAACGAAACAACAACCCTTTTCCACCTCGTTCCCGTGACGAGACTCGACGACAAAGGAGCCGCGAGGCTCTGACGGTGTAACGGCAACGTCGGGCGCCAACCGGGATGTCTACGACAAATTCCTCAGGAACGAGGACGGCACATAACGCGCGGTTCCCGCGAAAAATCCAACGTTATAATATATATAACATTGTAATTATATTATTGTACATTATATATAATACAATGCTATAAAAATAATAAAATAATAAAAAAGATTATGTAGCTGATGATAAAATTACATTATGGCGCCATCTGTCGGGTCATTCTGTGAGGCAGATGGTGCCATCAATCATACCAATAATTACATGACCAAAGCAATGAAGTATACAATTCTCGTCTTCTGGTTACGACATCCCCTTAAGTCTTTATTTTTCATTTAACATGTCTTTTTTCCAGCATTCATGGTTTTTATCTTACTTTAAGACGCAATTTACCCCGATTCTCTAACTTGAAAATTGACCGAAATACATCCCTAGGGACGGACATTTGTTGATAAAAATGTTGTTAAAAATGAATTTGAAGAAAAGTTCTTTTTAGCATTTGTTAAGTAGAACATGAGTTGTCGATTGCAGATGGTCGCATCAATTTGTCATGATCTGCCCCTGTTGAATATTGTATAAATATTATACTCTTTGCTTGTTGTTCTATGAATTAATACTGGTCGCGCCATCTCTTGTATATATATGATTTTGTACATCGAGACAAGCGCGACTCCGAAAACGTGAATACGCGAGTATGTAAACACACATATATAGATACACACTATAGAGAAGAGCGCTCGCATATACTGTACTCGCGCTCATTCTCTCTCTCGCTTGTAAGTCTCGGAAGGAGACAGTCGTGTCCGACGACACATCACACATTGTAATAAAGTTACTTATTATTAAAAACAACCTCACTAATTTTTCACCACTCCAACAGCCCCAATTTGAAATGAATTTGAAAATACAAAATAATAATTTTGCAATAAGTCGTCATTTTGAGATAGCGAGTTCGGACTGGAAATTTTATATTATATGATACAAAGACATGTTTGATCGAAAGTCTGACCAAAAAACGTAATTTTTTATGTTATTTACAAATTTTTTTTTGTTTTAAATAATTTAGCGATGAAAACAGTCAATTCTGCAATTAGGAACGCACGTATCTTATAGGAAATTCAATTCTGAATAATTTTCATACTCAATTTTTTGACGTAAATTTAATCATAAAAAAGCTGCAGAATAAAAAAATACATTTTTGAACTTTATTTTGCAATAATAACAATGTTCCGGGGTAGGTACATTGTAGAGACTTTGGTACTTATCAGTACACTAACTCTTAACACTTCCAATAATAAAACTGCTAGTGGCACGAACTTCCTGTCGAAATCCCATGGGGTCCCGACTAATACACACGCACGCTCTCTCGCGCACACACACACACACGCACACGCACACACAAACGCACACGAACACCTACTCACACGCACACATACACACACAGACAACAAACATACATGAAAAAGAGTATTATTATCTAATAAAAACAAATAATTTCTATTAAATAGATTAAGGTATCTAAATTTTAGCCGGAAATCGTCAACTTATCGATATTTCCTCGATGTTACATACTTTTTCAATCCTAATGCAAAATTTTCCCTGATTCGTTAACAATTAAGCTCCAAATAATCAAAAAAAAATTTTGTTGAAAAGATGATTACATTAAAAGTTACATTAAAAGTACCCGATTCATGACAAAAAAATTTTACTTTAGTCCACTGTGCGATGACTTCGAACACAGGACCCTCGAATGGAACCATGCGTGCGCCTTGATAGAAAGCAAATTAGGGTGTACTCTCTTGCATTTCACTTTTAGACATCATCTTGTTGTCTACTAGTTGTGGCTGAGAGCTGCATTCGTGCAAGCTTTGAACTGTGCAAGTATAGGCCCTGAGGTGTAAATGTTTAAATGCTTCCAAAAAGCGTGGCCGGAACTGGAAAAGGATAAGTTTGCACCAGGTCTACAGGATGACTTTATTTCTCAAGTCAAACGTAGATGATATCCATTCCTGTGCGGAGCGTCAGCTGAAGGCAGCATTATTATTTATATTATTTAATAGATTATTTTACCTACTAAATTCTTATTTGAATAATGTATTTTAGATGTGTATGTCACACAATCTAAATATGACTTTATACCTCGGTAGTTGTTTAATGTGCTTGTTGGCTTTATCGATCTCTCCGAGGCAATCATGTGGAAAAGGGTTAAAATAAAAAGGCCCTTTTCTTATATGATCAACGTTTCGGCGAACATTGTCACCCTCATCAGGACACTGTCGAAAGTTTTTATTATAAATATAAATATAAAATTTACAGAATAATTTTTTAAAACAATATTCTTAGAGAACTTACATATCGGAGCTGTCGTGATTTTTGTACATCTCAATGATGTTTTTCCCCCGGCTATTTAATAGCGGGGGACGAGAGACGCCGAGCGACACAGTTATTATTTATATTGCTCTGTCGGCTAATTTCTCAGAAGTGAGGAAGTAGCCAACAGCCGTCGCTTATATATAATGTGTACGACTTATGATCTTTAACGCGGTTTTGTTTACAAGTGACGTCACACATCACCTCATCTGTTCGATGTACATAAACAGAATACATGTATTCACATTTAACTTTTCAGCTGGTAAATCAAATGTGTGTACACATTATTGAGTTTCTGGGTATCCTCCTTTTTATTTATACCGTTTTTCTGTAAATGTATGTACATTATCTCCGAGATCAATCTTTTATTTAGATTTATATTTGAATCATTATCATATTTGAATCATTATAATAACTTTTTTAAGAATCGTTTGTAAAGGATGATTACGAAGAATTCCTAGAGCTTATCGTCGTGTTTCTTGGAAGAACTAACTCGGCCAATATGAAGTTCGAAGTGGTTGGACCAATTCATCATGTGCGGTGTATGTTCAAAAGCAATTTATTCCATGAAGATTTTTTTACTAAGGGAACAATTCCATCTAACATGCGCTGAAATGACCTGCATGCAAGATGTGTGCTTGTTTATTTTCCTGGCCTAAAAAGCCCTGGTTTTTCGGAGTTTTTGAAAATAGTATCAAAATTCAGCAAAATAAACGGCTCCATTTCGGAAGCTGTGCTAAGAAAAATGAATTTCCTCTTATGATACTTAAGGGGGTATACTTGAGTTGAATCTGAAAAAAATAAATTTTCAATTAATGGGCTAAGAAAATTGTTTATCAGTCGTAGAAAAAAAATCTTTTCCCAAGTTAAAGTACAGATATTTAATTTAATTTTACATGTTCTTAAAAAATTATATATCTATACTTACTACATAAACAATCCCGTGAAAAGTTTACTAAATTTCAGCACTTTTTTGCTTTGCCGCAGGAAATCTCAGCATCCACATGATAAATAAAGGTCAAACTTGACGAAAAATCTTCTAAATATCTTTCTTCACAGCTTGAATGGAAGACAGCCGGGCAATATAAATTTTAAATATTGAATAACATATAAGTTGATAATATTATTAATTCTAGAGAATATTATATATTTTCACATACGTAACATTAATTCAAACTTAATTTAGTCAATTCTGCACCGTTCAGTCTATGAAGGGAGGTTTCCTGGAGTTTTTTAAAAAATTTCAGATTGATTAGTCAAATAGATCCTGAGAAATCTTGCTGCAACTGACTTCGAATCATGAAAATCCTAAAGCCGAGTAAAATGAATTTGAAGTACACATATCTAAATTACAAAAACAAACTAAATCATACTTACGGATACTTCAGAACAAGTCGTTTCTGAAAATTAAAATTGTAATTCCACACTTTTTTAAAACGACACTCTTTTAAAATATTAAATTTATGTCATATTTCACACTATTTCTTTTTTTTATTCTAAATTATTAATTCAAATATTCACTTTGTAAATTAAACAATATTTCACCGTGAAACATAGTCTGTATCTGCGCTGCATTTACAAGTATATATCAATATTGATGCATGATGTGTATATATTACCAAATTAAAGGTTTTCAAACTCGCCATAGCCCTTCTAAATCCTTGATAAGACTTTATATGTTTATACGCATCAACTTCGAAAATCCAAATCTCTCGTCAATAAAATATATGTATGTACGTAAACTGCTTCGTATTAAGAGTCCATTAAATAGACAACCATTCTTTTAGTATCACTTCACTATCTTTGATTTTACGAAAATTCTAATTTTAATTTTCAGAAGAGAAAGTTGTGATATCAACAAATAAATTGGAAAGTTTCTTTTGTAAAAAACCAATCGTGTAGAAATAAATAAATAAATGAGCGTATAAATACGGAAAATAATATGTGGAATAACAATTATTTAATATACTATACCGATAGCATTTTGCAGCAAGAAGTTATAAATATGTTATGTTGAATAAATTGTTATTTTTATCCCTATACATTGAAGAACCAATATACAATAATGCTAATGTAGTTTATAACATTAAATGCAGTCACCATCAAATAGACCTTTCTTTTAGGGGTGCCTTCCACTTCGCGGATAAGTAAATCACAAAAGATTAAACAACATGATACAGTGACACCGTGTCGAAATTTTTTTATGGAAAAACTTGCCGTCCCCTCAAATTGTATGTAACGATGGATACATTTTCAAATCACACCTCTGCTTAATCAAAGTAAGTAACCAATTTATAACTTTTGATAACCTTAATGTCACAAACATTCTAAGAGTTTACTTTATCTATACAGTTATTTAATTGTTTTAATCAAAGATAATGTTCGAACTCACAATTTGGAACGCTTATATGGCAAAAATTCAAATCTATCTATCTATAAACATATTAACGCGTAACGCTTTAGTGTTACTTCTCCTATACCTTCGATTTTACATAAATTTCAATTTTAATTTTATCAAACGAAATTTATGATATCAATAAATAAATTGGCAAGTTCTTGTATAAAAAGCAATCGATTTGAAATAAATAAATAAGCGTTTAAAAGGGGGAGGATTATAAATATATATGTATTTATATAAATACTTGACCAAATTGTAGTATGTCAAAAGGTACAGTCGGGTACAATTAAAACTTTGAATAATTGCGACTGCTGCCACATTCTGCGCATTCTAGCTGACGTTTGGTGACCGATCACGATGACGCCGTATTTACCGTGGGAGATTTGGCAACCATTCTTCCCGTCAATTGGGCGTTGCGTGATGGGTCACAAACATGCGCCAATATGTTATTATTCAAAGTTTCAATTTAACCCTACGGTACATGTAATAGAATGGCATGATGTTCTTACATGCTATTATCACATGACAAATGTGCCCATAATATGTGGTAATATCATGTTTGTCTAAAATTATTATGTAATTTAACAAGATTGATTCGCTTCATGAAAACTTTTTCTTTTATTTGTGGAAGCAACGAGCGGATGTGCAATCTACTCTACTTAGTAATTCAGTAAATGTGTTGCTATCCTTATTTTAATAAAAATCTATGTCGAGGACGATTATATACAATTATATATTAGATTTAAATTCTGTTGATTTACATTTATTTAAAAAAAAAAAACAAGAACAAATTCTATCATGTAGAACGCAATTTTTTTTACGGAAAAACTTGCCGTCCCGTCCTATGATAGATAACGATGGATACCATCTTCAAATTATGCAAGGTTAACCAAAGTAACTTGTTAATGAAACATCGTTGGAAAATCTCTTCATCGATTTTCCATTCTATATGTATTTATTACTGTCCTTAACCAATTTTTGAAAAATTCAAGCTTAATCTTGCAATCATTCTAGGCTCAATTTTTGGTTATTTGTATGTATGTTTTACAGAACTCTGTTATTATATTATCGGAAGATTACAGGAAGTTGATTAAAAATAATTGTAACTATTATTACATATTAAAAAAAATGTTATACAATAAATTTCTATGACTCAAATTGGAAAATATATCAAGCTTAAAAATTTGAAATTAATATTTACGTAGTTTACAGCCTTTAGTTTTAAATCTTTACTTAATTAAAACATGGAATTCCAATAATTATTCTTTCAGTCCATCGTTCTCACATTTTAATATAATGTTTTGAGTAGTACCGATTATAGGAAAATAAGACGATAAATTAACTATATTAAACATTTTATGATAATTTTTTGTTAATTACACTGAGATTCAGTAGTTCATCGATTATCTATGGCAGGACGGGACGGCAAGTTTTTCCGTAAAAAAAATTGCGTTCTACATGATAGAATTTGTTCCTTTTTTTTAATGAATGCAAATAAAAAGAATTTAAATATCATATATAATTGTATATAAACGTGCTAGGCATAGATTTTTAATGAAATAAGGATAGCAACACATTTACTAAATTACTAAGTAGAATAGATTGTACATCCGCTTGTTGCTTCCATAAATAAAAGAAATGGTTTTCATTATGCGAAACAATCTTGTTAAATTACATAATAATTTTAGACAAACATGATATTACCACATATTATGAGCACATTTGTCGTGTGATAATGTCATGTAAGAACATCATGCCATTATATTACATGTACCGTAGGGTTAAATTAAAACTTTCAATAATAACATATTGGCGCTATGTTCTGCGCATGTTTGTGACCCGTCACGTAGCGCCCAATTTACCGGAAGAATGGTTGCCTAATCTCCCACGATAAATATGGCGTCATCGTGATTGGTCACCAAATGTCAGCTAGAATGCGCAGAAAGTGTCAGCAGTCGCAATTATTCAAAGTTTTAATTGTACCCGACTGTACCTTTTCACATACTGCAATTTGGTCAAGTATTTATATAAATACATGTGAGGGTTACACAAAAATGCACGTGAGTGCCGAATCCCGTTTCCAATAAGCCTAACCGATAGTCTAGAAGTCATCGAGGCCGACCGCGTTTTTATTCTTTTGATTGAACAATTTTTCGTGCTGCCGCCCGCACTTAAAGTTTTTAATAGGGACTAGCGTAGGGTAAGCAGGTGTTCTCACGTCTTTGAACATAACTTACAAACTATTAATGCTATTTCACGTTTTTCTGCAGTAATCTCCTTACAGTATTGATCACAATTGATTGGAAAAAGTTTGGTCTAAAAATAATAATAATTAAGAAAGTGAACAGGTGCCGATTTGCTCTAAAATGCTTGATGTTCGGAGGCTTTTTAAGGTCCGTTCTGTGGTTGCTAGAGCCTTCTAATTTAAACACAGTAACCTCACATTCATGTAAAAGTGATTTCTGAAAAAATTTTTCAGAAAAAGTGTTTAGAATGGCGAGCACAACCAAATAAAGTAACGGCTTCTGTTTAAAAATATAGGTGAAAGTAGTACATTTAGTTTAAGGATAAGCTGACATGATACTTCTAGTGAGCCTTGCTGCTTGAAGAGATGCTACACATGTTCGACGGCCGTGGATCTTGGCTGTATGTATACTCCAGGTATACTCGTACAGTACTGCAGATGCTGGATAAGAATGTTCTCTTACTCAGTGGAACACAACTAGCGGCGCTGCGACTCTTCCTCTTCCCCTGCTTGATTTCTCTCTTTCCGAAAAGACTAAGTTGAGCACCTGTACTACGCAGTGACGAAATTTGGAAGAAAGAGAAAGAGGGAAAGTTATAGCAAAAAAAAGGTAGCTGCGGAGGAAAATTCGAATCCTCGGTCGAGCCAGATGCCGGAGATACACGCATACCCTACCATAAATCGTACTAATACTGTGTATTGTTCTGTTTATACCCTCATTAATTTTTTCAGTCACTTTACTACACTAGATCACAAAAATTTAGTCAACTTTGCAAGGCTTGAAGTAGCGCGAAAAATTCTTCAATCGAAAAAATAAAAACTCGGTCGGCCTCGTCGACTTCTACATTATCGGTTAGGCTAATGGGAAACGGGATTCATATATCTCACGTGCATTATTGTGTCACCCTAATACATATATATTTATAATACTCCCCCTTTTAAACGATTATTTATTTATTTCAAATCGATTGCTTTTTATAAAAGAACAACACTAAAGAAATAATAGTCTGACTAACAGACTCTTAACGTGAAGATGTTAATATTTTCGTAGATAGATAGATTTGAATTTTTACCATATAAGGGTTCCAAATTGAGAGTTCGAAAATTATGTTTGATTAAAACAATGAAATAACCATATAGGTTCAGTAAACTCTTAGAATTTTTTTGACATTAAGGTTATCAAAACTTATAAAATTAATCTTTAATTCTTACATAGGAAAAAACGATCTTATACCTTTAAAAGGTTTATTTGGGGGGGGGGGGGGTGCGAGCTTTTAAATGGTATATAATACCTAAATTACAAAGAATCATTAACATCAACTAACTAAATTATAAATTTAAAAAATTAATGTACTTATGCTTATGTATTATTGCAATAATAATTATTTTTTCAACACCGTCTGTACAGCAAATAGCTATTTTTGAATCATTATTATTCATAAAAGTCTTCGTTAATTAACTTTATGATAATACAACATGATTCTGTGTTTTAAAATAAATTATTCTTTCTCTGTTACAGGTGATCCGATGAACTTTTCGTAAAAAAAATTTTTACACAGCAGACTTTACTGAATCAGCCTTATTTATCACTGTAAGTACTATACAGATAAATAACAATAAAATCCAAAACTTGTGTATATTATTTGTTCGAACTTAAACGATGAAAATACAACACTTTCACTAGTTTGTCACGTCACAAGAAAATTCTTTTCTTCTATAACCTGATAGTTGTATGCCTTCACAAGTTCTCGTTACCTTATACAAAACAAAACATGCTTTCCCTTGGGAAAAGTCTCGTTACATCTTGAAACTTAGTGTACTTGCTTTCTCAAAATTGCAAAAACTTCTAAACCACATGTCTTCTGAACTTCTGAAATAACATTTTTCATATCACTAGCTTCTCACAGGAATTCCTTCCCTTTATAATATGACAGTTGCGTAACTTCCCAACAGAAGTTCTGTAAAAACTTTCTTCGATACTTAAGCGATGAAAATACAATACGCACACTTTAAACCACTTGACTTCTAAATTTAATAACCATAAATCATAAATCTTGAATATTAAAACTTCAAAACTTACGTAAACTTATTTCACTTCACTATAAGCTTGTCATAGGAAAATTCGTTGAAATAGGTGGATGATAGAGGTGCTCGGTATAAAGTAGATTTCAGAGCTAGAAATGGCAGGTGTTGAGTAGAGGACGTGTAGGATAATAAGTTGATCGGAAGTTCATCGCTAGATGCGATAGGTGGAGGCTGAAAATCATGGGTGATAGGTGGATGTCAGAAGTCATGATTGGAGTCATAAGTCGAAGGGGAAAGTGACACGCTGAGTAGGAGAACTGTATTGCCAGTAACAGATGGACAGTAGAGGTGCTAATTAGTCGGTACGCTTCATTAGTCGACATTATAGGTGGTGCGGTTTGAGGTTACGAGTAAAGATGCTAGGTGGTGCGTGGAATTCATATGTGGAGGTGATAGGTGTAGGCAGAAAGTGTGAACATATTTGCAGATTATGCGTAAAGGGTGGTGGTTATGACTGTAGCAATGGAGTGTGTGTGGTTCACGTAGATAGTGTCGGAGATATGTGGAGTGTGGAAGTCTCGATTGGAGTTATAAGTGGAAGGTATAAGTGATAAGTAAAAAACGAGGAGATAATACGAGTGAAGGTGGTAAGTGGTGGTGAACGTTATGGGTGAAAGTTGTAAGTGGTAGGTCAATTAGCTAGAAGGACGGTAGACTTTATGGGTCGAGATAGGAAGTTGAGGTAACAGGAGAATAAGAAGGTCATAGGTCGAGGTATAAGTAAAGATTGAAATATTCTGGGGTCGAGGGTCAAGGTTGTAAATGATCGGTAGTGGATAGAAATTATCGGTGAAGGTGACAGGCAGTTGGTAGACTTCATGGTTGGAAATGATCGTTAATAGGTGGTTAAGAGCTGGAAATGACAGGCGAAGGTTTAGGCGAAGCTATGGGTGTAGGTAATAGATCAACGTTAGGAGTCATGATTAGACGTAATAGTGGAAGGCTAGAGGTCGTGATTGGAGGCGATAGATGGAAGGTGGAAATGATAGGTGGAGAGTCAAGAAGATAAGGTTGGTGTAATAGGTGGAGCGTTACGTAATAAATTGGGGTGATAGGTGGAGAACACACGCAGAGAATAATAATTTTAGTTGAAAGTCATGGATAAAGGGTAGATTTTATGATTTAATCGGCCTCATGGGTCGAGATTATAGGTGATGTGAGTGAGGTGCTAATAGCTGAGAGACAGTGGAGTTTATGGGTAGATGAAGGTGAATGAAAAGGTCATGGGTCAAGGTGATAGGTAAAGGTTCGAAGTGTTGAGTAGAGCTGATATATAGGGGTTGTGTGTGGATGCTGGAGGAAAAGACTAGAGGCGAGGTGTCGAGGATTTAGATGGTCAGTCGTAGATAAAGGTTGAATGGTGAATATGACAGGTAGTTAATAGACTTCATGATTAGAGATCATCGTGGAGAAGATAGGGAGAGGTGGTAGATGGAGGGTGGAGCTGATGGGTGAGCTATTTTTATAATAACAGTTTTCAGTATCATTTATATACCATGAATTTTATGGCAGTAGGCACATTTTAAGAATTATTATTGTTCTAACAGTCAATAAAATATGCATATATTTAAAAATTGAGATTTGAAAATCTAAAAGTTTAAAATCAATTCTTGAAATTGTTGCTATAAATTATTTTTGAACATTATCAAAATAACAACTAAAACAATGGGGGTTGGCGAGCGGAGCGAGCAGGGGGGTATACATATATATACTAGGGGGTACCCCCCTGCTCGCTCCGCTCGCCAACCCCCGATTTAAAAAAATTTTTATTTTTGATGAAGTCAAAAAAGAGAAAAATACATTATAGTTTATAGTTATCATAGTTTAAGTCATCACAGTTTACATATTCTTTGTACAGTATTTGTTGCATTCACAAACAACACTTAATTTACATACATAGTTTATTTTACATATCTATGTCTATATAATTCACGCGTAAACAACATTTACAATTTTAATTCTATACTTATAAATTTTTAATTACATTTGCTAAAGATAGTAAATACCGTATGAAATTGTTATCGTTATTGAGAATAACATCTGGGACTCTTTTTCCAATTTTTAGTCTAAATCTTAAAAGTTGTATTATTTTTACAAGTATATCACTACTAATTTGGTCAATTGATCTAAAATGTTTCAAAAGTGGATTGTTATTTTGGTGATATGAATTAATTTGATCATTTAATTTTGATATTTGTTGCCATTGTATCGTTTCTAACATTGAAGAGTGCATGTGTTCGAAATATTTCTCTTCAAATGTAATGTCGTCCAAATATTCAAATGTATTTTGATCCAAATTATTTTCATTTTCCATATCGAATTGAAATGTTAAATTGAAATGTGGCTCCATGTTCTATAAAACATAATGAAAATGTGAGTGATCTTATATAATTGCAAAGAAACTGTCCAACGTTAAAGTGAGTGTATATATTCTTGTGCACATGTAGTCAACAACAAACAGATGGAAATTGTATATGAACTTACATAAAAATTTCATTCCAAACTATATTTTCTATTTCTGAGTTGTTTTCTCTTTCAAGTTGAATAAAGATATTATTTGGATCTTTGCATCTTGACAAACATACGTACAATTGACCGTGAGAAAATAATGGTTTTTTTAAGTATATCCCAACTTTATCGAAACTTTGACCTTGAGATTTATTAATAGTCATAGCAAATGCTAAAACTAAAGGAAATTGTTTTCTATACAAAATAAAGGGCAATGAAGATACGGTTCCTGTATTTAATGTAATTTTTGGAATAAATACTTTATTTCCGGTCTTTTCTCCGGTAATAATTTCTGCTCCAATATTATACTTATATAATTTAGTAACTTTTAATCGCGTGCCATTACATAAACCGCTTGTTATACTTAAATTTCGTATTAACATAACAATAGCTCCGACAGTTAAGTTAAGTTCATGTGGTGGCAATCCTTCACTAATATTATTTAACATTTCAATTGGAAAGTCAATATAAATATCATCATCGGATTTATCAACACCTTTGTATGTTGCCGTATCTATACTATAATACGTCATTATATTTCCCTTTATTTGTTTTAAAACTTTATTATTTAAATAATATGTGTATTCATTGTGAGTCGTTAGTATTACTTTATTCAATGAGAAATTAATTTTTTCATCATAAATTTTTGAACATACATCATTTGTTTTCCATATTTCGGGTACTTGAAATGATTTTACTTTTCCTTCTCCAATTTTTAGTAATAATTTTGAAAATGATTTGTTCAGTGAACGCATGTTTTTAGTTAACTTTAAAATACGGAAATTTGACCAAAGGTAGGATGATTTGATAGTTTCTTCTATAATCATACTTCTACTACTATTTTTTAAAACTGGAAGAATTTGACGGAAATCGCCTCCTAAAACTATTAATTTATTACCAAAAAGAATGTCAGTGTTACAAATATCTCGTAAAGTTTTATCAACTATTTCTAAAGCTTTTTTAGGGATCATAGAAGCTTTGTCCCAAATGATTAAATCAGCTTCCTTCAATTTTGTTTTATCAGATTTTAATTGTAAAAATGCAATTTCAATAGAGTTTAAGTCTAAAGGTAAACGAAATGTCCTGTGAATGGTCATTCCTTTTGGAAGTAATACTGACGCTATACCGGTCCATGCCATAGACAAAATTTGTTTGTTTTGAGAAATAAAATAGTAAATTAATGTTTTATATAAAAATGTTTTTCCAGAACCTCCAGGACCATCTATAAAATACATTTTATGAGGTTCTTCACATATAATTTTAAAAATACTTCTTTGGTCAGTATTTAGTTGAGTGAACATTGTTTCAAACATTAATTTACTATAGTTAATTTGTTCATTATTATTGCTGCTTTGTTTATCTATTTTGTATGGCATAGGTAAATTAAATGATTCACATGATTTGTCTTCTGACTGAAATATTTGATTAATATGTAAAAGTGCAGAATTTTCTTTGTCATTAGCAAAGTCTTCCATGAAACTATTCTTAAACTTATGCCATATTCGATCACCTTGAACATTTTCTGACAGTAAAAACCATGCAAAAAATTGTCTTAACTGAAATGGAAGCATAACAGTACAAGCTTCTTGAAAAATAATATCAATTTGCGAGTCACGTTCAATTAAACCCATAGCAATAGCAGTGTCTTTAAATGTATCATAAATTATTCCATTATAAGTTTTCAAATCTTCGAATGATTTTGCACCCTTTACTTTATTTAATATTAATTTTAAATGAAATCTTTCGTGATCTTTCGGTGAAACCACATTTAATCTTCCAATTGTAGTGTTTTTCAATATATTTTTTCTTTTTTTCCATGTTTTACTTGCGTTGTCGAAAATGTAATGTTCTGGAATATTTATATATTTCAATGATTTAGCAAAATCGTCTATTTTATTTAATTCGAACCAAGCTGTTAACGGGGTTTGACAGTTATTTATCGCCGTATCAATTTTATTTGGATTAAATACCACAAATTGTTTGTTTTTAATATGAATGGGTAAATTTTCTACTTTATGACTTCTGAAACAAAATGGAAATCTTTGAAATCGCCAAGCTGCTTCCATTGGACTTAAATATCTACCATCAGCATAATTCTTAATTTCATCTGAAACTTCTTCGTTCTTATTTTGAATTTGTACAAATGCTTTATCACCACCCTTCAGAATATATTTATAAATATATTTTATACTCTGTATAGACACTGAACATTCGACATTAATATGACATCTATATTTCATTAACAAATATATATTATATGGAACAACCATTGAATTATCAACTGGAATCTTATTATTATAATATATAGTTTCATAAAAATTGTTATCTGAAATATTGTTTCTTCTTCTGTATTGCGGATAACCATTTTTTTGCATTGATGTAACTTTAACAAAAGGTTTTGGAAAGTTTTTCGAGCACTTGTTATTGTCATTATCTAAACATGGACTTTGTTTATTATGAGGTCCGTGTACCATATGTCTAATAACCAATTGCTTAAGCTTCTTATTATTTGAAGGTATTTCAGCAGATATATACTTATCAATTTGTTCTGATGTAATTAATTGCTTGTAAAAATAATACAACTTTTAAGATTTAGACTAAAAATTGGAAAAAGAGTCCCAGATGTTATTCTCAATAACGATAGCAATTTGATACGGTATTTACTATCTTTAGCAAATGTAATTAAAAATTTATAAGTATAGAATTAAAATTGTAAATGTTGGCAAGCGTAGCGAGCAGGGGGTACAGTTAAATTATGATTTGACCAAATTAGTACTTGTAAAAATAATACAACTTTTAAGAATAAAAAATTATAATATAGAGAATAAATAATTGAAAATAAAGTGCCAAAACTCAAAACGTTTTATTTCTTTTAGGTATCACATTTAATTTTGTGGGGGGGCTGTGGGGGGGCTGTGGGGGGACAATCAATAATTCAAAATAACATGAAAATGATCGAATTTTTGGTTATTTTGTGGGGGGGCTCGATGTGGGGGGGGGGGCGTGGGGGGTTGTGGGGGGGTCTTTGACCTAAATAGACATATAATATAGGAGGATATATACACACACATACATATATATGATACATTTAAATGTACTATGAAACTATACCATATACTTATCTGATTGTGTTCTCATAATTCATAACATTGTAAAGACACAAAAGTATTAATTAAATTTGGCACTGTTTTAAAATCTGTATTTATGTTATCATTATTTAACACTATTTAGCAATATATTTATATATATATATATTTTTACGTGTACGTACACTAAAGTATATCTATATCGTCTGCAGAAAAATTACGTACACTTAATTATACCTATATAGCCCAGAATGACGTACATGCTACGTCACCGGATATCTGTCGAACAATTGTTCTGCCGATTGAAGAATTGAGGTGCCCGAACTTTCTCTTTAGAATATCTTCCGATTGAAGCAATTTCAGAAAATGTGACCCTGATGTGATTTTATTAATTTCGTCGCAAGCTTTCATTTAAGTGCTTATATGTAAGAAAAGAAGCTGTCAGTGCAAATAAAAACCGTAAGTCTAGTTTCCAACACAGCCTACGTTAAATTCATATACGTGAGAATCTATTTTAAATGCCGTGTATTTCCTCGATTTTTCTTCTAGTTTGAACTGCCAATACCTCGCTGTAAAGTCGGATGCACTTGTTATCGGCTTATTGGCACATCTTTGTAATATTTCATCGATCCGCGGTGGACCTTCATAATTGTCTTCCAGAACTTTATTTAGTTTCTGTGCATTTAAGCATGGTCACACCGATCCATCTCTTTTCCTTACAATTTTTACCGGATTTATGTAAACGCTGTTTGATCTACGGATAATTTTTAATTCGAGCATTCGAGTAACAGAACCATGGTGTTGTGTCCTTTACAACTAATTCATGCTGGTACGATGTTAATAAACCTGGCTTTTAATTTTTTAGTATTTATTTTTGTGACTTATTTAAGTTTACACAATTATTTACTTTTTCATTAATTTCTTCCATTGACAGTTCATATGGATTTTGATAATTTGATTCATAATCTTTATAGATTTTATCAACATTTATGTGTCCCATTTTTGGTGACCTTATTTGTTTCTTGTATTGACAATGACGTGAATTCTGATCGCGGCATTTTTGCGTACGCGTAATCTTGTCCAATTATTGAGATTAATATCTCGTTTTTTGCAGTATTTATTAACACCTTGAGCATTTTTATTCTATCGAAACCAATTATGCATGGCTTTATTAATTTCGGAACTATTAACTAATTAACATGTATTATTCCGTTTGCAATTTTCGTTTCTATTATAATTTGTTTTTTTTAACCGCGCCCATTTATTTCCCGTCGCGCTATTTATTACTTTTCCCGTTATTGGTAGTATTTACCCCATGTCTTTTCGTTTTGATAAAACAAGTCCTCCGAAATTGCTGTAATCTCACTGCCCGTGTTAATTAATGTGCTTAACTTCTGTTTGTTTTAATTTTATTTTGATTTCTGGGCAGTGAGTTACTTCAACTTCTTGATCGCTTGGATCAATATCGTGTATTAATTCTTCTCGCATATCATCGATCACGGATGTTTGCCATATAGTTACGTTTTTTAGCAATTTTGCGCTATCCGTGTCTAACGTAACTAAGTCTAGTTTCCCGACTGCGATTTTTCTTCGTAAATTTCATAATCTCCGAGTGAGTCGTTCGTGTGTTTTGAATGTATTGCCCCCCCCCCCTTTCTGGTGGGTTGTTTTGTTTGATTTGTTTTCTTCTATTTTTTGTATTGTGTTTATATATGCATGCTGTTTTTCGGGCCATTTTTTGTTTTGTGTTAATTGTTTTTGTGTGCGATTTGTGTTTGTGTTAATTTCCTTTGGTTTGTTTAAGTTTTGTATGTTCTCTTGTTTTTGTGTATACTCCTTTGCATTAGGTTTCCGTTAATTTTGATCGTCACTGTCAAAATCTTCGAGTATCTCTAAAAATTGGTTTATTGTTCGGACTTGTTGCCCCATTACCGTTCGTCGTATGTCTACATCAAAATGCTCCGCGATTGTTTTTACCAGTTCATTCTCGTCAATCGTTATTTCTAACTCTTGTGCTAGCCCCAAAATGAATGTTGCATAGCTTACTCGCGATCGATTTCCCGGATATTGTCTTAATTTTACTTTTCTAGCATTTTGTCTTTGTAGGTGTTTGTTCCAAAACCGCTCTTTAAAAGATATTTAAAATTGTTGTAATGACTCTATATTAATTATCTTTAATTAAATACCACCATGTGTGTAGCTAATATCCGCTGGTTCTAATTTCATTAATTGAATATACGTTTGTAAATTTTTCATGAATTTCATTGGCTTTTCCGTAGCCACTCCTTTAAATTTCGGTAATTCGATTCTTCTTTTTCTCGATAATTCTGAGTATGTATCCACGATTCCTCCCGTACTACTCAGGCTTTGTTGAACCTGTTCCAGCTGATTCTCACATTTTGATAAATCACTACTTAATTTTGAATTTTTCGTAATGAGTTGATCGTTTTCTTTTTCTAACATATTGATTTTTTTTGTTAATTCTCCTATTTGTTGATAACATTTTTCAACAATTTCGGCTAACGCTGTAAACCTTGATTCAAAATCGCTTTGGAGCATTTTTTCTTTAATCGTAGACAAATCTCCTGTTGCAATACTATTTAAATTTATTGGGCTTTTTGATTCAAGGTTGTCTATTCTTTCCTCCAGTCCACCTTGGGTTTCAGATAATTCTTTCAAATCATTTACCACAGCCTCCCTCCATTGAAGATCAATATTTGGTTCTTTATCTATACTGTTTTCCCGCAGGTTCTCCAAAAGGAGCCGTGATCTGCGTGATGACATTTCGATTTGATAGATTTATCCCTTGTTGTATAGGATTGTGGTGTATGGTATCAAAAAAAAATTTACTCATAATTTTTAAAATTTTTAAATTCTGATATTTATTAGTTAAACCTTCGACTTCATTTTCAAGGTGTTTTGTTCTTCTACTTAAATCAGCTAATCAAGGGGCGCGGTAGCGCCACGATGGCAAGTATAAGTACTTCAGTACGTACGCCGCCGTCGGGCGCTAGCCAGACCCTATTATACTTTAAACTTGCCCTGTTGGAACCATGGCGTACGGTTTTCTTTGTAGTAACAGCTTCGTTTCTTACATATGAGCCCTTAAATGAAAGCTTGGGACGAAAGTAATAAAATCACGTCAGGGTCATATTTTGTGAAATTGCTTCTATCGAAAGAAATTGTAAAGTGAATGTTCGGGCTCCTCAATTCTCCTCAAGGGAGAACAATTGTTCGACGGATATCCGGTGACGTAGCATCTACGTATCTAGGCTATAACTTATAGATAACTTGATAATGACGTACATCTACATAATAATCTCTGGGCTATACATATAGATATAACTTTAGTATACGTTGTTTTTCTGCAGACGACAGACGGTGTTTTCATACAGTGTTATTATTTTTTATCAACGTGGATATTCTTTTGCTATTTTTTATTGCTAAATAGTGTTAAATAATCACATAAATACAGATTTTAAAACAGCTGTGCCAAATATCAAGGGACGCGGTACTTTTGTCTTTATACGGTTATAGAAAAAATGAATTACGAGAACGCAATCATTAATTAAGAGAATATAATCAAATAAGTATTTCGTTTTATATTACATATAAATATATCAGATATATATAGAATTTTACGAACTTGTTCTTTGTTTAAATGTTATTTAATTTTTTCAGATTTTTATAAGTTATATTATTTCTCATGTGAGGTTATATACTTGGAGGGAATATATTGGAAAACAAAAAATTTCCTGTTTTAGACCAGCAATTGGAATAGAGCAAGCGTAAGTTTTTTATTTTTGCATAATTTCTGATCATAATATAATTAGTGTCATTAATTTTATAACTTTACGTATAATTAAAAATTAAATAGTATTAAAATTTTTCTTTAAAGATCGCAGAATTTATTTGTTGAAGAGGTAAAAAAAATAATCAAATACTTGGGTTTAGTACCTTTTACATATTTTTTTATTAATTTTCAATATGATTTTCTTGATTTGCTTCCTCAGCCTCTTCTTGAACTTCGTGCGTTGCCACCTTATTTAGCCATTGAGACCTGCGGGTCATTTCCACATTACCCACAGCCATCCGATTTATAAAATCTGCAAGATTTTGTAGATTCCGCTGGTATGGGTTCAATGGTCTAATGTAATATGGTCTCCTCCGATTGCGTCCAGCTCGTACTCCTCTTCTACCTAAAATGTTAAAAGTTTTAATGTTTTCTTTTTTTTAATATTCGATACTGATATTTAACATTCAATCAGTTTTTCAAATGTTTTTTAGAATGACCAGATGTTTTTTTTTAATTTACCTCGGACAGCAATTCGATCACCTCCTTGATTTTGCTGAGGCTGAGGATTTAGCTGACGCTGGGGATTCTCCACTCCTTATATAAATAAAATATAAATTATAATTTTCTTACATTAATTATAACTTATACCGGAGATTCTCTGTCAGATCTCCTGGCTGAAAATTTTTCTCCCTGAAAAATATATGATAAATTTCTTCTATTTAATGTCATACATCTTGAATTTTCTTAGATTTTTTTTCCGTCAAACTACAGATTATTTTTCAATTTTCAAACTACAGATGGTGAAAGTTGGTCAGTCATATTTAACAAATCATGACAAACATACCTATTTCCGCCTTTAAAATCATGCACTCATCTTTCCTAAATATTATTAAAATAATCATAGATTTATTTTTCTTCATATTTTTTATATTCTTTTCCATTAGGAAAATAATATACGTAGGTATTTTATAATATAATCATCTAAAAGCAAATTTTATTTCATCAATGAATGAAACAAACAGTTGTTTTGTAAGTATTAAACCAACAATTAAAAATGTTTCTGAAAATAGTTGATGCTAGAAAAAAGGGATGATTATTATACGAGAAAGAAGAGTTTAGCATTTAATTAAATTAAAAAGTGGTACTTACAGTGATAAATGATATTGGTTCAATAAAGTCTGATTATAATTTGTTTTTTCTTACTGTGTACGTCGAATCGCCTGTAACAAAGAAATAATAATTTATTTTAAAACAAAGAATTAAGTTCTTTTATTTTAAAGTTAATTTATTTAAGGAGACTTGAAATATACGTATCTGATATAGTGATAGTTGATGGTATTTTCATATTTTCCATCTTTTCTGTAAGTGAATTATTCACTTTAAACTATTAGCAGTTTCAAGTTTAAACACTGTTGCACATGCGCAGTATGAGTTTTCAATAATATAATTTTAATAAACTTGAGTACTAACATAGATAAGGTTATCAGCTACACTGTCAGCTTGCAGACTTACAATGTCTATGGCTAGCGGAAACGAAAATGTATTGAGACCAGTCATTATGTCTAACTAGTATTAATCTACTGCTGATTTCTGCTAGTTAATAACCTCCGCTTGGGTACTTCAAGATTAAGATGAATTATATTATTTAAAATGCGCTAAGAGCTGATAAAACTCATACCACGCGTATACAATACTTGGTGTTTAATTTAGAACCTGCAAAAAGTTTCAAGTACAAAAATGCTTTTACAGAGAAGATGGATAAGGATATCAAAATACTATCAACGGATCTCACTGTATCAGATATGTATACTTTAATTATCTTTAATTAAATTCAACAGACTTTACCGTAGTAGCTTTGTTTATCACTGTAAGTATTATTTTTGAACGTATTAAAAGGATTTCATCTATTAATTAAATGAAAAAAAAGATGTGTAATTAATTATTACGTATATTCTTCTCCTGATGGAAGAGAATATAAAAAATGTTAGATGTTAATTAATGAAATATAACTTAAGGTGATGCGTGTAGGTGATAAATTAGATTAAAATATTACAGGATTTTAATCATATAGCAGTTTGCAAGGCTTCATGGAGTTAAATAATAAAAATGCTGAGACACGTATCGTCTGATCCAGAGCAATGGAAGTGCCTAAATATGGCTAAAATCTAGAGTATAAAAAAGTATTAAGAATATTTTGAACCTTCATGCAATTCAACATTCATGCAAGAAAGTTTCTACGTTGTTGAAGTGGATATGAATAATTCATAACTTTTTCTATCGTCTCCTGGGAAGTAGACTTTCAGGCTGTACGTCGAAAGGGATCATTATAAATAGCGACTATAGCTGTAATATCTATCAAGTTTCGACCAGAAAAAAGAAGTTCCTGTAACGAAGTGAAATTAGTGAAGTGGAAAAATATTTTGAATCAAGAATTTTTTATAAGAAAGGCTGGAAGAACTCAATTGACAAGATACTTTCTATAGATCTTACTATTTATATTTATAACAAACTAGACAATAGCTGGAATATCTCAAGTTTAGACCAGTAAAAAGAAAGTTCGTATGACGAAGTGAAATTAGTAAAGTATTTTGAGTCAAGAAAGTCTCTAATAAATTTCATGAATAAAAAGTATTCCTGACGTAACATTTATTACGGTTACGTATTCATAAATTATTTATGAAACATGCCGGAAGAACTCAATTGACAAGAATAATAAACATTATACTTACGGAATAAAATTAGTGACGTGGAAAAATATTTTGAATCAAGAATTTTTTCTAAGAAATGCCGGAAGAACTCAATTGACAAGAATAATGAATGCATCCATTTAATAATGGATTACTAAACATATGAACTTTAACAAATTTTATCCTGTGTAATGAAATTTCATGATTAAAGAGTATTTCTGACATAACATTTATTACGGTTACGTATTCATACATTATTTATGAGATATGCCGGAAGAACTCAATTGACAAGAATAATAAACATTATACTTACGGAATGAAATTAGTGAAGTGGAAAAATATTTTGAATCAAGAATTCTTTATAAGAAATGCCAGAAGAACTCAATTGACAAGAATAGCACATGTATCCATTTAATAATGGATCACTAAACATATGAACTTTAACAACTTTTATCCAGTCCAACCACATTTTATGTTTAAAGAGTATTTCTGTCGCAACATTTATTATAGTTACGTGTTATAAAATTACACAATTATTAATATCAGGTGCTTAAAATAATTAAAGATTAAAGCTTTCAAAATTTAAAAAGTCAAAGTAGGTGCAACCAATAAATATGAAAGTTGTTAATTTATTAAATGAAAAATTAGTTCGGTTCAATTGCCAGAGAGAAAGAAGTGTACTTCTTTCTCTTTGGTTTTAACCAGCTTCCAGATCATGGATCTGTTTGCCTTCTTTTCAAGGGAACTGTACGTTTTACTATCTAGAAGATAAAAATAGCTAATGAGTTGTGAAGCCCATTAGTCCAAGGGATACTATGATAAATATTAAATTGATACCATTGACTAGATTTAAAATATCAACATTTAAATGTTTCAAAATTATAATATTCAAAACTAGTCAATGGTGTCAACTTAAAATTGTTCATACTATCTTTTTGAGTGATGGGCTTAATAACTTATATGTTCTTTTTTTCTTTTAAATAACACAAGGTATACTTCGCTTGAAAAAAGTCACGCTCATCTACATTCTGGAAGCTGGTTGTCCTTTCTACTCTCTGGAAATTGAAACGAACTAAATTTTCAGTAAGTAAATTAGTCACAGAAATTCCATGACAACTTCCAGGTTTATCCATTGGACGAGCTTTGAGTTTTGAAATTTTGAAAGATTTAATCTTTGATTATTTCAAAAGTCGTCCAATGAATATGTACACGTTCTTAAATATATTTTGTGTTTAAATGTTGTGTTTTATTTTTTCAGATTTTTATACATATTACTTACAGCGATAAATAAGGCTGATTCAGTAAAGTCTGTTGTTTATAAATTTTTTTTTTACAAGTTCATCGGATCACCTGTAACAGAGAAAGAATAATTTATTTTAAAACAAAGAATCATGTTCTATTATCATAAAGTTAATTTATTTGAAGATAATTAAAATATACTTATCTGACAGAGTGAAATCCATTGATAGTATTTTGATCCTAATGCCATCTTTTCTGTAAATGCATTTTTTCACTTGAAACTTTTTGCAGGTTCTAGATTAAACGTTATTGCACACGCGTAGTATGAGTTTTAGGGGTTTTTAACGCAATTTCAATAATATAATTTGTGATAAACTTGAAGATCCACGCGGAGGTTATAAACTAGCAGAATTAAATCAACAGTAGATTAGTACTTCAGGTTAGAGTGTTAGACATAGTTATAGTACGAAAGTTGGTTGGCACCAAGTTATGGGGATATAGAGATCCCTATAACGAAGCTATGAAGTATACAAGTCTACTGTCGGTTTCTGCTAGTTTATAACGTTCGCGTAGATCTCCAAGTTTATTATAAACTATATTATTTAAATCGCATTAAAAGCTCCTAAAAATCATACTACGCGTTAGATATTTCTTTTTTGAATAATAATGATCCAAAAATAACTATTTGCTGTACAGACGGTGTCGAAAAAGTAATTATTATTGCAATAACACACAAGCATATATGTACATTAATTGTGAGTAGAATGACAATAATCTCTTCGTTTTTAAATTTATAACTTATTTAGTTGATGTTAATGATTATTTTTAATTTAGGTATATATACCATTTAAAAGTAGTGAAATCTTCTCGCACCCCCCCCCCCCCAAATAAACCTTTTAAAGGTAAACGGCTGGCAAGTGTAAGGTCGTCGTTTCTTCCTGTAAGAATTAAAGATTAATTTTATAACTTTTGATAACCTTAATGTCACATAAATTCTAAGGGTTTAACTCTATCTATACGGTTATTTCATTGTTTTAATGAAAGTTCATTTTCAAACTCTTGATTTTGAAGCCTTATATGGTAAAAATTCAATCTATCTGTCTATGAAAATATTAACGCGTAAACATCTTCACGTGGTCAGACTACCATTTCTTTTGTGTTATTCTCCTATACCTTCGATTTTACATAAATGTCAATTTTAATTTTAGCAAAAGAAAGTTATGATATCAATAAATAGATTGGCAAGTTCTTTTATAAAAAGCAGTCGATTTAAAATAAATAAATAAGTGTTTAAAAGAGGGAGGATTATAAACATATATGCATTTATATAAACACTTGACCAAATTGCAGCGTTGTGAAAAGGTGGATAGCCTGTGAAAAGGTACGTTCGGGTACAATTATGTTATTATTCAAAGTTTCAATTTAATCCTGTGGTACATGTAGTAGAATGGCATGATGTTCTTACATATAACATTATCACATGACAAATGTGCCCATAATATGTGGTAATATCATGTTTGTCTAAAATTATTATGTAATTTAACACGATTGTTTCGCATCATGAAAACTTTTTCTTTTATTTATGGAAGCAACGAGCGGATGTACAATCTATTCTACTTAGTAATTCAGTAAATGTGCTGCTATCCTTTTTTCATTAAAAATCTATGTCTAGGACGATAACATACAACTATATATGAGATTTAAATTCTATTGATTTACATACATTTAAAAAAAACAGGAACAAATTTTATCATGTAGAACGCAATTTTTTTACGGAAAAACTTGCCGTCCCGTCCTATCATACATAATCGATGAACTACTAAATGTTAGTGTAATTAACAATATCATAAAACTTTTAATATAGTTAATTTATCATCCTATTATCCTATATTGGGTACTACTCAAAACATTATATTAAAC
This sequence comes from Philotrypesis tridentata, assembly GCA_018906965.1. Taxonomy (NCBI): domain Eukaryota; kingdom Metazoa; phylum Arthropoda; class Insecta; order Hymenoptera; family Pteromalidae; genus Philotrypesis; species Philotrypesis tridentata. The sequence continues at coordinate 51,771 of JACCIB010000497.1, forward strand.
TAAGAGAACGATGGCCTCAAATAATAATAATTGGAATTCCATTTTTTAATTAAGTAAAGATTGGAAACTAAAAGCTATAAACTACATAAATATTAATTTAAAATTTTTAAGCTTGATTTATTTTCCAACTTGAGTCATAGAAATTTATTTGGTAACATTTTTTTATTATGCAATAATAGTTACAATTATTTTTAATCAACATCCTGTAATCTTCCGCTAATAATAACCGGGTTTTGATAACATACATATAAATAACCAAAAATCGAGCTTAGAATGATTGCAAGATTAAGTTTGAATTCTTCAAAAATTGTTTAAGGATAGTAATAAATACATATAGAATGAAAAATCGATCAAGAGATTATCTAACAGTGTTTCATTAACAAGTTACTTTGGTTAGCCTTGCATAATTTGAAGATGGTATCCATCGTTATCTATGATTGGACGGGACGGCAAGTTTTTCCGTAAAAAAAATCGCGTTCTACATGATAGAATTTGTTCCTGTTTTTTTTAAATGTATGTAAATCAATAGAATTTAAATCTCATATATAGTTGTATGTTATCGTCCTAGACATAGATTTTTAATGAAAAAAGGATAGCAGCACATTTACTGAATTACTAAGTAGAATAGATTGTACATCCGCTCGTTGCTTCCATAAATAAAAAAAAAGTTTTCATGATGCGAAACAATCGTGTTAAATTACATAATAATTTTAGACAAACATGATATTACCACATATTATGGGCACATTTGTCATGTGATAATGTTATATGTAAGAACATCATGCCATTCTACTACATGTACCACAGGGTTAAATTGAAACTTTGAATAATAACATAATTGTACCCGAAAGTACCTTTTCACAGGCTATCCACCTTTTCACAACGCTGCAATTTGGTCAAGTGTTTATATAAATACATATATGTTTATAATCCTCCTCCTTTTAAACACTTATTTATTTATTTTAAATCGACTGCTTTTTATGAAAGAACTTGCCAATCTATTTATTGATATCATAACTTTCTTTTGCTTAAATTAAAATTGACATTTATGTAAAATCGAAGGTATAGGAGAATAACACAAAAGAAATGGTAGTCTGACCACGTGAAGATGTTTACGCTTTAATATTTTCATAGACAGATAGATTGAATTTTTACCATATAAGGCTTCAAAATCGAGAGTTTGAAAATGAACTTTCATTAAACCAATGAAATAACCGTATAGATAGAGTTAAACCCTTAGAATTTGTGTGACATTAAGGTTATCAAAGGTTATAAAATTAATCTTTAATTCTTACAGGAAGAAACGACGACCTTATACTTGCCAGCCTTTTACCTTTAAAAGATTTATTTTATATTCGTTTGAATCATAAATTTTTTGAATGCCACTCTGGCTTCATCATATTGTATTTGCAGATTACGCACATGGTGACTGTCGTGATTTATGGCTTGTCCAATGTCCGTACAGTATTCACTGGTTCGCCTTAATCGTTTGTCAGTTATTTTCAAGTTATATCTTATAATTGGTAATTGTGATTCATACTTTGTTACTCTTTGAATTAGAATATCCAAGGCTTCTTCAAGCCTGAGAATTCGCTCCTTGTTTGACTATGACATAATAATCTAAAACAAACCAAAAAAAATCCATCGTATTTTAATTAGAATAAATCTTTTTTGTTGTCGTTTATATTCCCGTTTTTAACTCTTTTGTCCCTGTTCGGGCGCCATTGTGACGTTCCTCTCACTTGCGTGGAGGGTAGTCAGTTAGTGAGAGGGAAGAGGGAAGGTGCACGGGGTTACTCTACATTTAGGAATCCCTACGCCTATGCAACTATCTAAGGCAGATATTGCATAGGGGTGGATGCTCAACTGGGTGCAGCTCGGAGTTTTTCCCCTGCACTTGCAAGCAGTCTTAGACTCATGTAACCTCCAGACTATTTACTTGCTCATAAAGATCTGGTGCAAAAAAATGATTGAGTCGAGAGCCCAAGCGTGAGAAAGGGGACGCCACCAATCACCCCTGGAAGTAGCTCATTTGTGGAATAATCCTTCAATCAGCACGGATCATTAGGTTACCCACTATGAGTGAGAAGGTGGTTGTAAAAAGATGTTATCCATATTATAAAAAAGATAAGATTTATTGATTAAAATGCATTTAGAAGTACTGGCGGCCACATAGGTTAGGGCATGTGAAAGTCTTGCGGAGGTGGTCTGAGCACTGCTCGTAACTCCCTATCACTAATCTCCGAGATACCAGAAAGTCAGAGCCCATGCGTGAGAAAGGGGTCTGACTCCTAGCGCTCGCCAGCCAGAAGTGGCCTTTCCTATGCTGTGCTTGCCCTTTTATACTCTCCTCGACCTCTTGTTCTTGTCTTGGTGCCGCCTGGTGTCGGTCCTTGTACCAGCGTTGTCCTCAGTGCCATCTGGTCGGTTATTATTTACCGACTGCTGCCGGTTTACCAACTGTTGCTCGCTGCATTGCCGTCTCAAGCTATAAGAACATTATTTCGAAACTTAAATATAGTCCTAATTCTGAGTTTATCGGTTTATATTATGAATTTGCGAATAAATAGGGAGTCTGTACGGCGAGCGTATAGTATGCGGGACATAGGATGCGAAAGTAGGTGGCACACCGCTTCGCGCTCTCTGACATAGCAAACATGTGTTTCAAGTGTTTGGCTGGCGGGGCGGAGCGGCACATACCAGGGCGAGGACTGTGAGCCCGAATTGCTAGGCAACGCTTCGGATATACTATATCGTTTCAGATATAGTGCTAGACGAAGCGTTTGAATTTGATTCGCGGGCTCTCGGCCCTACTACTGGGTAATGGATGAGTGCCGCTTCTTAGATTCGCATGTGTGCTGGGTATTGTCGATCGACGTACTGAGCTCCGGTGGCTTTATAGGTAAAATTAGTATAGGTTGCGTTTGTGTAAGTGGTTTCGAAGTATAAAGAACGGAGTGCGCAACGATGAAAAGTTAGTTGATTGGATATCTCCCACGGTGTTGCACTAACATCTTGCGGCACCGGGAATTGTTGCTGCAGTTGGTCTCGTCTAATGTACGGGTAGTAAAGTTATTGTTAAGGAATTGCGAATTTTAAGTAGTTAATTTGATTTTTGTCTTATATTATTTTAGTTATTTAGCCAATGCTCTAGTCTGTATGAGTAAGCAGCAACATCGTTGTATGCGGAGTTAATATTAATTTATGGTAAATTATAATGAATGTATACAAATTTTTTTAATTACTGTTTTTATTGAAAACAATTTTTTTGGCTTTAGCCCCGAAGAGGAGCCGCAACGGCTCGAAACGTTGGCAACAAATAAATAAATAATTGGCTCGAAGAGATGCATTGAGTTATTTCTTAAACTTACACTGTTGACTTCATGCCTTTAGTGTCTATTATGTTAATGAAAACATACCACACATTTAGCCCACTTGCCGTATTAACTTGAAAATTCTCATACTATACCTCTAAGTGACAGGTTTGACAACTCTTAAGTTTTCGTTACTTTTACAAAGCAAAACAGACATTTCCCTTGGGAAAAGATTCGTTACATCCAAGATTTGGAATCTGAGTACACATGTTGCTCTCTCAAAATTGGGAGTAACTAATTTTTCATTAAGCAAATCAATCAGAGGGATAGCATAAGAAATTTTATGTTAATCGTCTAGACCAATTTTGAGCTGTTCAATTTTGAACGCCTTATATGATAATTATTTTAATTGTATCCGACTGTACCTTTTCATAAGCTATCCACCTTTTTACATGCTACAATTTGTTCGAGTGTTTATTTGAATACATTTATATTTATAATCCTTCCCCCACTTAAACAGTTATTTATTTATTTATAATCGATTGCTTTTTATAAAAACTTGCCAATTTATTTATTGATATCATAACTTTCTTTTGCTAAAAGGAAAATGGCAATTTATGTAAAATTGAAGGTAAAGAGAAGTAACACTAAAGAAAGGGTAGTTTGTCCAACAGACTCTTGACCCGAACATGTTTACGCGTTCATATTTTCATCGATAGTTGAGAGTTTTGAATTATTGAGCTAAATGTATAAGGATCATGTCCTTTCAGTGTTTGTGATTCACCCATTTACGAGGTAAAAAAGACATACATCCTAACATAATTATTTTTGAACTGATTATAAAACACCTTTTTCTCCACACCGTGCCGAAAGTACTACTTTCGCTCCCGGACGATAGAAGCGACATTATTACGCACCACGGGAGTAAATTCGGACAGCCCATATCTCGATTTTGCCATCTTCGCTTTCGGCTTGATGTCATAATTAGTGTAAGATGTAATAAATGCCAATTTGCTCGAAGAGATGATTAGATTCATTTATCATTTATAAATACATTTCTTAACGACATGTAGAAAGGAAAAAATTAATATCCGTATTCAATAAACCCGCTAGAATATTCTCTACGTTGTTATCGAAAGTTTGATTGTAATTTACATAATGAAATAACCGTATTAATATTACTTGGCAAATCCGGACTGCCCGCATCTCCGCTCTCCGTATTATTTTTTATGAGGCCAAGATTGCGCACAATGCATTTTACAATATTTTTCTATGAAATAAGGCGAATAATCATTAGCTATAAGAATCTTCTTCACCAATTCGATATTTCGCAAATGAAAACGCGGATCAGACAATAATAATGCTCTATCCAATAGATTATATATAATCGCAACTTTTTGACTTTGAGGATGGTGAGAATTGAAGTTTGTATATCTTGCCGAAGCCGAACTTATTTGGAACCAGTTAGTCATAATATTACCATTCTGTTCATGAGCTATAGAAACATCTAAAACATTGTTCATAAACTATTGTTTCATTCTACTTCATGCGTAAACTGTAAATCGCAATTATAATTATTAAATGCAGCCAATACAAACTCCAACTTCTCCCTCTCAACAATCAAAAGGCAATCGTCCACATATCTGCGAAATAACGATACACTAGCTTTCACAATATTCAAACAAGAGGTTTCAAGATCTTCTAAAACCATATTTGCAAAAACAGGACTCGAGCAAAACCCCATAGGAGCACCCGAGACCTGCTTATAAAATTTAACATTAATAATCAAATACGTGCAGTCAAGAAGGGTCTAATCCCTTCAACAAACTCATCTGTGGAAATGCAATTAATGCCTCCCAACCACTTCCATTTTTTACTGATTGCTTTAATTATTAGATCTTTCGATCAACTCGTAAATAGCGAGACCACGTCGAAAGACGCCAGGCAGTGACCCGTAGGAAATTTGACATTTTTCAAGCTTTCCTTTAATTGTAAACTGTTCTTAATATTCGAATCAGGAACCGGGAACTTCCTTGTTAATAAGATCGAAATGCATCTATCAACCGAGTATGTAGGGCTATTAACCGTGGACACAATAATTCGTATGGGATTACCCGACTTGTGAATTTTAATCAGACCATATAGCATCATTTATAACAATTGGGCATTGCATCACGAAAATGCCGGAAAGAAGATTACACGAGAGTTCAGCAGCAACATCCAGCCGAGCTGCAGTGTCTCTTTCAATTTTGTTGCCACCGAGAGCATTGACCAACCAGGAGAATAGAGTCATGGGAGGTTCAATGGCCGCTCGGAACAACAATAGCTGAGCGCAGACAAATCAGCTAAGTTCAACGACTCCGAATCGTATGATCGCATTGGGAGTAGTATGGGGCCTGAACTGTTTACTGATGATTTTGGATTTCCGTCCAACCTTAAGAGTTGCGAAGTTTTTAGATACATTTTAAGTTATTACGGTCCGTTAGTAAAAAACTTATTTCCAAAATTGCTTAGAGTCCAGCGCGAAATCAGAAAATGCACGCATCAACTTAAATTTATGTTAGAGTGTCTCGCGACAGACTTAGTATCTAACCATATTGGAAAAATTCGCGTGCGGAGGTACTTCCACAGCAATTTTGCTATGAGGAGATACAACTATTTTATTAAGAGCTTGCAAATTAGAATATTAAAATTAGAAATAATAGATCTGAATACGCATTTAAGTTTCGTAAAAGGAAAACATGAAATTATTGTAAATAACATGACTTGGCGTACCAGCGAATCTTTTTCTGTTAAAGTCTTAGAGTTTTTGCAAAATTCAAGTTCTTCGTTCAATAATAGTTTATCGTTGTCATATAAAAAGAAGGTCGAGGACCTATTCAATATGTCTTCTCAACATAGATATGAAAATTTTCTCCTTAATTGTAATAATGATTCTAATCGAAATAGAAATAGCAGTTTTAATAAGAATATTAATAAGAATAATAATAAGTTAGATCTGAATTTTAGTTTTAATCAGATAGAATTTTCCCTTCCGGATTTTGTTTTTAAAGTAATGTCTATGTGTGAGAAGTACATTTTTAATATTAATTTTGATTTTGAGAAGGCGATTAAGATTCTGAAAAGCCTTGAAAATGTTTATAGTTGCGATCGAGGCCGCGATGGGAAACTACGGGACACTGAATTATCTGTATTAAAATCTCGTATCAAAAATTAGACGCACGTGCCGTATCGAGAGAGAGTGATGGCTTACGATATTGATCGGACGAGAAAATTTTTGAAAGAAAATCCCGATCTATTTTTTGCCAGGGCGGATAAGGCCAATGTCATGGTTGTGATTGAGTGCAGCGTGTATATGTCAAAGGTTGAGGAAGCTCTCAGCGATGAGAAATTTTACAGGAAAGTGAAAGTTAACCCGCTTGCGGGGATAAAAAAACGTATAAAAAAACTTGTCGACCTTTCGGGTGCACGTAGCGTTCTACAGTGTGACTCGCCTTTCAGAAGACTTTCCTCGAAGGGTATCGAGCATACTTCACTTCCGATGGCATATGGTCTGATTAAAATTCACAAGTCGAGTAATCCCATACGGATTATTGTGTCCGCGGTTAATAGCCCTACATACTCGCTTGATAAATGCATTTTGATCTTATTAACAAGGAAGTTCCCGGTTCCTAATTCGAATATTAACAACAGTTTACAATTAAGGGAAAGCTTGAAAAATGTTAAATTCCCTACGGGTCACTCCCGGGCGTCTTTCGACGTGGTCTCGCTATTTACGAGTTTACGATTTTACTATTTACGAATTTACGAGTTTAGATCTAATAATTAAAGCAATCAGTAAAAGATGGAAGTTTAATGGTAAATTTGATAAGCAGGTCTCAGGTACTCCTATGGGGTTCTGCAGGAGTCCTCTTTTTGCAAATATGGTTTTAGAAGAGCTTTTTTCTTTGTTTTTCGTTATAGCCTTATCAAATCCTCTTTGTGAGTCTTATTTAGCTCTTCCCACTGCCCGGTACCATACAATTGTATCGACTAGTGAGGTACCCTATAGTCGGGATGCATGTGCACCACATCGGAATGTAGTCCGCATGCATCTCGACTGGATCTAAAGTTTAGCTACACAATGCATCCATAGATTGTGTACAGTGGAATCCGGATCACTGGAGCTTCGACGTTGTAAGACACTTAAGTATATACATAAAGGTGTATGTAAACACAGAAGTGTCCCAATGACAGAAAAGCCGAGAGTCTTGTTTGAATATTGTGAAGGCTAGCGTACCGTTATTTCGCAGATATGTGGACGTTTTCCCTTTGATTGTTGAGCGGGAGAAGTTGGAGTTTGTATTGGCTGTATTTAATAATTATAATTGCTATTCACAGTTTACTTATGAAGTAGAATCAAATCAAAAAATAGAATTTCTATAGCTTATGAACAGAATGGTAATATTATTACTAATTGGTTCCAAGAAAGTTCGGCTTCGGCAAGATATATAAACTTTAATTATCACCATCCTCAAAGTCAAAAGGTTGCGATTATATATAATCTATTAGTTTTAGCGTTATTATTGTCTGATCCGCGTTTTCATTTGCGAAATATCGAATTGGCGAATTAGATTCTTATAGCTAATGATTATCCGCCTTATTTCATAGAAAAATATTTAAAAGATGCATTGTGCGCAATCTTGGTATCATAAAAAATAATAAGGTGAGTAGAGATGCGGGCAGTCCGGATTTGCTAAGTAATATTAATAATAGAGTTATTGGGTTATATATAATAACGTTGATGGCAGGAATAGGTTCGCGGTTTTTCCGTTTTATTAAAGTTTTAAATCCAAATTAAAGACAGTATTAAATAGGAATGGTAAAATGTTAGTTAATAAAATAACAGATAAGTTTAATAAATTTATAAAACTAGGAATGCACCCTACAGCTATTAGTGATACTAGGAATGTTGTTTATAAAATCGATTGTTCTGATTGTGAGTCAGTTTACCTTGGTGAGACATATCGACCGTTAAAAGCTAGGGAATCGGAGCATAAAGGATATATAGACAAAGGGGATATCACCTCGCCCCCTTGCTGTCCACGCAATGGAGACTGGGCATACATTTGATTTCAATAATATTAAAATTGTCGATAGAGAGCCGTCTATTTTCCGTAGACGGTTCTCAGAAATGTTACATATTCAGTTTTTGATGGCACTTGAAATAGAGCTGAGGATACGTGCCGCCTCAAATCTAGTTATAAGAATGTTATTTCTAACCTTAAATTAAGTCCAAGTAATTCTAAAAAGTAATGGTTTTTGTTTACACAAGATAGGAGGCCGAACGAGGAAGATGAAGTGTACGGGTAGCATCGGATCGGAGGAAGTGGCATACCGCTTTGAACTGTCTTATGTATGCCAACATGTCTTAATTATGATTGTCTGGCGAGACAGAGCGGCACATTCCAGTAGGAGGACAGAGAGCCCGAATTGCTAGGCGACGCTATGACCATACTGTATTAGTATCTAATTGCATTAGTAATCTAATTATAGTTATGGAAGTAGCGTTTTAAATCTTGTGGCGCGGGCTCTGCGACTTACTATATGGTAAAATTTTATTGCCGCTTCTTCTTGACGTGTGCGATCGGGATATGTGCTATCGACCTGTTGGGACTGTTATCATAATAGTTTTAGTATATATGTTTTTCACTTGTGTGCGAGTATCCGTGCGAAGGATGGGGGTATCGGTATATATATATGCGCTATCGAGGTTTGAGAGGACAGTTGAATGCTGACCTCCGCCAGTGTCGTGTTTTCATCTGACGGCACCGGTGCTTTTATCTATCGTCATCATCGAACGATGTAAGTGTGATGATTTAAATTTTAATTAATTTGAGTTTTTTGTTTAATTAGATTTGTTGACTTTTGTAAAATTTATTAAAAAAAATTTTATGTTGTGGTCTAGGCCCAGCTATGCATTAACACGGGTGCATTAGATGCGTTAGGGGTTTTTTTGAAATTTTTAAGGTAGTTGAGATTCTTATTGTAAATTATTATTTTTGTAACATGAATTATAGTTTGACTTTATTTGACATAGCCCTGAAGAGGATCTGTAGCAGATTAAAACGTCGACTAAAAAGTAATAAATATGGTGGCTCGAAGAGATGCATATAGTCATTTAATCCTGCTTTACCACCGTCGAGTGATAAAAGCATCATTTATAATATATAAGGTCTGGCTAGCGTCCGACGGCGGCGTACGTACTAAAAGTACCTTAGACATGCCATCGTGGCGCTACCGCGCCCCTTGATTACGGAAATAAGTGAAGCTGACGTAACCGAATGAATTGTTCAGTTTTCATTTTTCTCTGTTGAGGAGAATTGAGGAGCCCGAAATTTCTCTTTACAATATCTATTCATAGAAGCAATTTCAGAAAATGTGACCCTTATGTGATTTTATTAGTTTTGTCGTAAGCTTTCGTTGGAGTAGTCCCATGTGACAAACAAAGCTGTCAAATTGAAGAAAACCGTAGGTCGAGTTTGGTACAATGCCTCTGAGATATATAATATGGTCTGGCTAGCGCCCTACAGCGGCGTACGTACTGACGTACTTTATATTTGCCATCGTAGCGCTACCGCGCCCCTTAATAATTAAGAATAATTCAACCCTGTACTTTATAATTCCCCAATGTAATTGTAATTTATTTTACCCTGTAATACATGATTAATATGCCTAATGATTAACTACCAAAAATGCTTACTGTAATAATTAACATTTAAAAACACTGAAGGATAGAGCCTTTGAATATATTTTTGTACATATATTCACGTGTAATAATTAGCGATGCAGGTAATAATTAACGATTCGAATATTCGACTCTCTAATTCATAATTCACCGAAGGAATTTTGAATTACTCGACCCTATAGTTTATATAATTCACCAATGGAATTATGATAATATGTCTTATAATTAATAATCCACCAATATAATTATGATAATATGTCTTATAATTTATAATTCACGAATAGAATTATGATAATATGTCTTATAATTCATAATTCACTAATGGAATTATGAATTATTTGTCATATAATACATAATTCACCAAAGGAATTATGAATTATTTATTCCTGTTTTTTTATTCCTTTGGTGAATTATGAATTAAATAATGAATGTAATTGCAAAATGAATTAATCGTATGTAACCCTGGTTTATAATTACAGGTTGCTGACAGATGCAGTCATAGTATGAAATACAATCCGAATACATGTGACAAAAGCATTTTGAATACAATCATGATAAAGAAATATGAATACATTACAAATGTTACGAGTGTAAGAGCTACATCATGTGATTTAAAAACAAATCTATTCAGTAGAAATTCTCAAAAGGTAGATAAACCAATGTATCAAATTCCCCTCCCAAAAATATTTATTCAATGAAACAATAAACTTATTAAAAGTGTATATTTATTTATACATATTTCTCTTACAGAATCAATATTTATTTTTAAAAAAGTTTGTTGAAAATGAATTGAATAATAGCAATGAAAAAGCAATAAGAAATTTTATTGCCTGGTTTGTCAAGTTTACCTGGTTTGCCATGTTTGCCTGGTTTGTATTTAAACGTGTATTCATATTTCATGAAGCGAAACATCCACCTTATAAGGCATTGACCTGGATCTTTGCGGCATGCATCCAGTTGAGTGGTTTGTGGTCGCATACGAAACTGAACCTTTTGCATAGTGGATATGGCCTGAATTGGGTACTGCTTGGCATTCTTTTTATGTCGTGGTGTAGTTTCTTTCGGTTGTGGTGAAGAATTTTGATAGGTATTGGGGGTAGTCAAACCCATCCTGTTGTTGATATAAAACCGCTCCCATTGGGTAATTTGACGCATCTGTTGTGAGGGTGAATTCTTTTTGGAAATCCAGAAATATTTGTACTGTTACTGACATGGAACAGTTTTTCAGTCTTTTGAAACTGTTCCACATTCTTGGGTCCATTCGAATTTCACTTTTGGTAATATCAGTTTTTGTAGTGGATTTGCTACATTAGAGAAGTTTTGTATAAATTTCCTGTAGTAGCCGAACATGCCTAGTATTTCTTTGATGTTTGTGCCATTCTTTGGTGTTGGAAGTTTTGAAATGACTTCTACTTTTTTTGGTCTTATTCTTTCGTTACTAATTGTGTTCAGTACTAAGTGTCCTAGGAATGTGACTTCTTTTCTGAAGAACTCTATTTTATCTGATTATAGTACTACTACAATCAGTACTACGAGTTCAGTTGTTCTTAGCCTATCTATCATTCTCTGTTCGTGTTTTAGCAGATCTTTTCAAGGTAGACCAACATCTAGGTTCTGAAAGCCTCTTAGAACTTTCTCCACGAGGCGTTTTAATGTTGTTGCATTGCGTACGCCTTTCAACATTCTAATATATTCATAGTGTCCATTTATTTTTGAGAATGCTGTTTTGCTGATTTGATGGAATTCGCTTGCTAGGTCGAAAATTGAGAAATAGATGGCTCTTCCTAGTTGACCTGATGATGTCTATGACGATGCGCTAGCTTGCGTTACCTTTGCTGTCTGGCTTTTTGGGTAATCCAAATGTTCTGCGTACGCTTATAGTTGTCATCGGGACTATACCGCGCCCCTTGACATACGTACCATTATAATTATTGCCACCTATCAAGTCGTAGTTGGCGGGGTACATGGGTGGAACAATAATTATGGGTTAGGCTGCAGCTGCACTCTGTTGCACCACCATCTTCTTTTTTCTCTTTTTTTTTGACTTTTCTTTTTGCTGTTTTTGCTGCTGCTGTTGCTGTTGTGGTTGCTGCTGTTGCTGCAGCGGTTGTTGCTGCTGTTGTTGTTGCTGCTGCTGCTGTTGTTGTTGCTGCAGGTGGTACTGCTGCTGCTGTTGTTGTTGTTGCTGCAATTGGAACTGCTGTTGCTGCAGTTCGTACTGTTGTTGCTGTTGATGCTGCTGTGGTTGATGTTGTTGTTGCTGGTGCTGTTGTTGTAGCTGTTGCAGCTGCGGTTGATGTTGTTCCTGTGGCTGATGTTGTTGTTGTTGTTGTTTCTGCGCCTGTTGCTGCCGCTGTTGCTGCTGCTGCTTTAATTGCTGCAGCTGTACCAGCAGATTCGTCATTTGCTGCTGCTGTTGCTGCAGCTGTATCTTTTGCCGCTCCAGAACCTGCTGCTGGTGCTGCAGTATTTCTTGCCGCTGTTGTCGCAGCTGTTGTTGCTGGTGCTGCAGCGGTTGATGCTGTTGCTGGTATTGCAGCGGTTGTTGCTGCTTTTGCAGCGTTTGTTGCTGTTGATGTTGTTGCTGCTGCAGATGATGCTGTTGCTGTTGCTGCGATGGATCTTGTGACGAACTTGCTGCTGCTGCTACTTCGGCGAAGCCGTCTATTCAACGTTTAGTCATTTTGCGTACCCTATCTGCAACATAAATTTATTCATATATACGAACGATCTGCTATTGTGTTCTAAAACATTAAAAGATCTGTCTATTTGAGAGTCAAAATCCAGTCAGGTATTGAATACCTAATTTGTATGTACAAAAAATATTTCATAAAAAATATTCATTAAATTCAGAGATTAGGAGATAAAAATGGAATCAATAAAAATTGAACAAATTGATACTTCAGTAACTATGTAAAGAATCCCTCAGTGGGATTTAGGTCACAAATAGACGGATCTTTTAATCCTTGAGAAACAAGAAGATATACGAGACCCCAGAAATGTGGAATTGCCGGCATTGATTCTAAGGAGTATTAGTAATCTGTGCAAACAATACTAAAATAGACTCGATAATTATTTTATAAAACCATATCATAGGTGCTGCACCAATTTTGAAGAGAAATAATTGAACCAGTTTTGAATTTTAGAAAAGTATAAAATTTCAAATATTGATAAATTTCAAACTAGTTCAACCATGCAACTTGAAATTTCATATAGTATCTATGAAGTGATTTTCCAAGATAATTATCGATTCTTTTTTAATTTTTTTTGCACAAGATACTGATATTCCTTTAGGATCACTATGGTCAATTTCACATTTTGGAGGTCTTGTATATCCTTCATTTTCTGAAAGATTAAAATATCTGTGAATTTGTGAGCCAAAACCCACCCTGGTAGAAACGCGCCTAGTTTCAATCACCGTAAAGTCAAGAACTGGCTACTTAAACTAGATTAAACTATTAACATTTTAAATGTCTAACAAGTAGCAATGACTTGCCTATATTTATTGTCAGAGAAAAAAAGACGGTCCCACACAGCATGGAATATTCCGCAAGCTTACAAATGAAACATACAATCAAGCGTCCAATGCAAGTTATCCGTAGGCTTCTAGAAAGATTCTGAAAATCTTCATCAAAGGTTACGATGGAATATTTCAGGAAAGCCTGTAGAAAGATTAGCGAAAGATTACATAGTAAGGTTGACACTCTGTTTAACAGGAATATTCCACGCATCCTAACCGGAAGCTGCTCTAAAGATTACGTGAAAGAATGAATCCAATCTTTCGAGAATCTTTCCCGAAAGAATGCTGCAACCGATTCCGTAAGCTTCTCTAAAGCGATTCGAAGTTGCTTTCGGAAAACTACCAAGTCAGATTCCGTAGGCTTCCCGTACGGACTAAAAAAAGTTTCGGGTTCTCCGATTCAAAGAAAGATTCCAGAAGCTTTCACTACGCTTTCTGGTAAGATTCGATGTAATCTTTGTGGATTATTACATGTAAGGATACTGAAAGAATACATGGTAAGGTTGAAAGAATGTTCATTTCGACTGTTGCCAACAAGCTTTCGAGAAGCTACCCTAAAGGATACGTGAAAGATTCAATCCAATCTTTCGACAATCTTTCCCGAAAGAATACTGCAACCGATTCTGTAATCTTCACTAAATCAATTCGAATTTGGTTCTAGCAAGCAACCGAGTAAGTCTGCACAAGCTTCCCCCAAACACACTAAAAAAATTCCGAGTTCTCCGATTCATAGAAGCATTCCAGAAGCTTTCAATACGCTTTATTGTAAGGTTCGATGTAATCTTTGTGGACTATTGCCTGTAAGGATACTGAAAGAATACAAGGTAAGGTTGAAAGAATGTTCATTCGGACTGTTGCTAACAAGCTGTCGAGAAGCTACCGTAAAGCTTACGTGATTGATTCAATCCAATCTTTCGACAATCTTTCCCGAAAGAATGCTGCAACCGATTCCGTAAGCTTCTCTAAAGCGATTCGAAGTTGCTTTCGGAAAACTACCAAGTCAGATTCCGTAATCTTCCCGTACAGACTAAAAAAAGATTAGAGTTCTCCGATTCAAAGAAAGATTTCAGAAGCTTTCACTACGCTTTCTTGTAAGGTACGATGTAATCTTTGTGGATTATTACCTGTAAGGATACATGTTGAACAGCGACGATGGCTTAATCGGTAGAGTGTCGGGCTAGTAATCCAGAGGTCCTGGGTTCAAGCCTGACTCTCGACGATTTGGGGACACCTCTTTGTTTACATAATTGTCTATACATCTGAGCTCCAGTGATTCGGATTCCACTGTGTGCATCGTGTATATTTCACTGTACATAAAACTGTAGGTCCCCATTGCTCTGCGCGAATACTTAAAAATAGTGGACTCAATGCACTGAAATTAAGTACTGACAAGCGCAGGCAATGCAGAGCCATCCCATACGGCATAGAATATTTCGCAAGCTTACAAATGAAACATACAATCAAGCATGCAATGCAAGCTATGCGCAAGCTTCAAGAAAGATTCCAATAAACTTCATCAAAGATTACGATGGAATATTTTATAAAAGCTTGTAGAAAGATTACTGAAAAATTACACAGTAAGGTTGTAAATAATGTTATTAGGAATATTACGCGCAACCTTACCGGAAGCTCTGATAAAGATTACGAGAAAGATTCAGTCCGATCTTCCGAGAATCTTACTCGAAAGATTACCGGAGCCTATTTCGTAGGCTTCGCTAAATCAATTGGAAGTCGTTTCCGGGAAGCAATCAAGACAGCTTCTGTAAGATTCCCGAAATGATTAAGAAAAGTTTCCAGTTGTGCGATTCAGAGAAACACTCCAGAAGTTTTCACTACGCGTTCCCGTAAGATTAAATTTATTCTTTGGGAATGGTTACTTGTAATTCAATCCGATCATTCGAAAACCTTACCCGAAAGAATACCTATTCCGTAATCTTCATTCAATCTATTGGAAGTCGCTTCCGGGAAGCAGTCAAGTCAGCTTCTGTAAGCTTCTTGGAAATATTAAAAAAAATTTCGAGTTCTGCGATTCACAGAACCATTCGGAAGCTTTGATTACGCTTTCCCGTAAGATTAAATTTTAACTTTGGAGATTGTTTACTGTAAGCCCACTGAAAGATTACATCGTAATCCAAACAGCATGGAAATTCCCCTAGCTTACATATGAAACATACAATCAAGTATTCAATGCCACCTATATGGATGGTTGAAACAAGATTCCAAAAAAACTTCAGCAAAGGTTACGTTGGAATATTGCATGAAAGCTTGTAGAAAGATTATCGAAAGATTACATCGTAAGGTTGAAACTCTCTTAATTAGAATTATTACGCGCAAGCTTACCAGAAGCTGCTGCAACAATTACTAGAAAGATTCCTGCTGATTTTTCGAGAATGTTTCCGAAAACAATGCAGCAACCAATTCCGGAAGTTTCTTTAAATCAATTGGAAGAACTACTACTAGGCCACTTACCCAATAACATCATTACGGTGATAATATCGAATGTTCCATATGATCGCCGCCCCCCTCCAGAGGATAATTAGTTGATTTATGTATTATGTAGAGTGAAACGTATTTGAAAATGTGAAGGTTCAGTTTGTGTATGTATATTGCATTTATGTTTTGTATAAGAGTGATTGATCTTAATAAATGCACACAATATTTAAGTAATCCACAATATCGTTTAGTAGCTTGTGGTAGCTGACTTGATTGCTTCCCTGAAGCAACTGCCAATTGATTAAATGAATCTTACGGAATAGGTTTCGGTATTCTTTCGGGTAAGATTCTCGAAATAACAGATTGAATATTTCACGTAATCTTTAAGAGAGTCTCTGGGAGGCTTGTTGGTAAACAACCAAATGAAGATTTTTTTAACCATACGATGTAATCTTTCAGTATGCTTACAGGTAACATCCCCCA
Organism: Philotrypesis tridentata; assembly: GCA_018906965.1. Classification (NCBI taxonomy): domain Eukaryota; kingdom Metazoa; phylum Arthropoda; class Insecta; order Hymenoptera; family Pteromalidae; genus Philotrypesis; species Philotrypesis tridentata. The sequence continues at coordinate 68,248 of JACCIB010000497.1, forward strand.
AAGATTAAATTCAATCTTGCCGGAAAGCGTAGTGAAAGCTTCCGGAATGTTAATTTGAAACGCAGAATTCGAATCTCTTTTTAGTCTATTTGGGAAGCTTACAGAGACTAATTTGATTGCTTTCCGGAAGCCAGTTTCAAATAATTTAGTGAAGCTTACGCAATTGAATGTATCATTCCTTCTGGAAAGATTTACATATTATTGCGTATGAATCTTTGTAGTAATCTTCAGGAGAACTTCTGATAAGTTTGTTTGGAATAATCTAAATTAAAATGTTTTCAAAATAAACCAAATGTATAATCTGATTCGTTTTTATTAATTTTTAATAAAAATTTCACTTATTAATAACTGCAATAACTAAAAACAAAAAAAAAGTTGCTCTAGGTCGGAATCAAACCCGAGTGAACAAGATTACTGAGCATTCATCTAGGCCACTTACCTAACGACGACTTTACAATGATGATATCAAATGTTACATATGATCATCGCCCCCCTCCAGGGGATAATTTGTTTATTTATGTTTAAGTATGTTTAGAACGTATTTAGAGCATATAAGGGTTTAGGTTGTACATAAATATTGTACTTATGTTTTATATAAGAACAATTGAACTTAATCTAATACATGCATAATATTTAAATAATCTTGAGGACAGCTTCGGGGAGGCTTGTTGCTATGCTTGCAAGTAACATTCCCCAAAGATTAAATCCAATCTCACAGGAAAGCGTAGTGAAAGCTTCCGCAATGTTTCTGTGAACCGCAGAACTGGAATCTTGTTTTAGTTTTTTCGGGAAGCTAAATAAACTGTACAATCAAGCTTCCAATGCAAGCTATGCCTAAGCGTGAAAAAAGATTTTAGAAAACATCTGCAACTGTGACTTTGGAATATTGCATGAAAGCTTGTAGAACGATTATCGAATTATTAGATCGTAAGGTTTAAACTCTCTTAATTAGGATTATTACGCACAAGTTTACTAGAAGCTGCTCTAAATATTACTTGAAAGATTCCTGCGGACTTTTTGACTACGCTTTCCCGTAAGATTTAATGTTATCTTTTAGTAAAATTGCCTGTAAGATTACCGGAAGATTTCATTGTAACGTTGAAAACGTTTTAATTTGAATTATTACGTGCGAGGTTACCAGAAGCTTTACGCAAATTCGCGGAAAGCTTCCTATAAGTTTACTTAAAATATTTAGAGAAATCTTATAAGATGCTTTCGTGAATGATTCTTGTTTGAATGGTTATTCAAGCTTACGGGATGCTTACTCAGTTAGTACTGATGTGGCCGCTAGGTGGCAACCAGTTTTTTCATGCCTGTGAGTGGTAAGAACCGATAGTGATTAGTATATAAGACCGCTGAAGTTATTATCTACCAATCGATTGTACATGACGTGCGGCGAAATATGCGTTTATAGCGATAATGCGTTTAATTATAAGATTTGTAGAGCGAGTATAATTAATATGTTTATATCATAAAATTAAAATGCCAATCTAAATGTTAATATTATTGTAAATTGTTAACTTCTCATGTAAGCTTTCTATAATAGTTCATGAAACATTATTGAAAGTTTCATGAAAGCTTTATCAAAGGTTTATGAAATATTGCAACAAGCTTACAGGAGGCTTTTTTTGAATTAGGATTAATCTTGTTTGAATCTTTCATTAAATCTTGTATAAAGATTTTATGAAAGATTCTCGTAAGCTTTCCTGGAGATGTTTCTGGAAGATTGAATGAAACCTTTTGGAAAAAATCTGTAAAAGATTCATAAATCTTTTAAGAGCCATTTTATAAGCTTTCAGTAACCTTTTAAGCAATGCTTCGATGTCCGGTAAACGTTAGTGCAAGCTTGCTCTGAGCTTGCATTAATCTTACTATAATCTTACGCTAAATCTATTTCAAAGCGTTTGTACAAGGTTATCGTAAGCTTTAGTGGCACAAAGAGTGTCAATCTTCCCGGAAGATTTCATTGGAATCTTCCCGGGAGCACAAAATGTCCCGGAAAGAGTCCCAACAGAAATGTTCCAGTAAAGCTTACGAGAACCTTGTACAAAAGCTTTGATAAAGATTTCGTGTAAGGTTCCAGTAAGATTAGTGCAAGCTTAATGAAAGCTTGAGTAACCTATATAGTAAAACTCTTGAAAGATTTATTAATCTTTCCCAAAATCTTTCAGAAAGATTTCATGCAATCTTCGCGGAAGCACAAGATGTCCCGGCAAGTGTCCCGACAGGAATGTTCCAGTAACGCTTGCGAGAACCTTATACAAAAGCTTTGAATAAGATTTCGTGTAAAGTTCCAGTAAGATTTTGGGAAAGATTAATAAATCGTTCAAGAGTCTTTCTATGAAGGTTACGCAAGCTTTCATTAAGCTTGCACTAATCTTACTGGAACCTTACTCGAAATCTTTTCAAAGCTTTTGTACAATATTCTCGTAAGCTTTACTGCAACATTCCTGTCGGGACTCTGGCCGGGACATTTTGTGCTTCCGGGAAGATTGCAATGAAATGTTCCGGGAAGATTGACACTCTTTCATGAAAGCTTCTTGAAAGCTTCATGAATGATTCCATACTGTATGGGGTTTTGTCAATAAAAAGTAGCTAGTATTTAACAATTATTAATTTATTGGTAATCCAAACCTAATCCAAACTAGACTCATAAAAATACTCAAAACATAGGCAGTTATAATGTTGGAAATCTTTTATACCGCATAATGTAAAAATAATTTTGCATTAATGATATCAGTATAGCGGTCATTATAAATATAAGATCATCATTACAATAATATGTAGGTGATTTTTTCTTCAAATGAGTACGCGTGTATGGGTGTGTATATACACACATATATGTATGTTGTGTATATAACCTCAAACGACGACTCAAAAATGTGTGCTGCTTTCAAATATAACGGTAGCTCCGAAATTTTCAGTATTGAAATATTGTTTTTATTGACAGTGTAGTGCAATATTATAAAGTTTTGCAACATAAATAGCAGTAAACGTGTACGCCAACTTCGTTTAAGAAAAAAAAATACTTAAAAAAGTGAAAATAAGTGATGGAATTTCTAAATTAGTTATAGGAGCTGAATCTTTACTGTGTAAAAGTAAAGTGGAAAATGAATACACAGGTGATAGTAAGGAGAGTAGTGTTATTGGTAATGAGAGCAGTGGTACTGACAGTGAAAGTGAAATTGCTTCTGGCTGCGATGAATCTTCACATAATTCTGATGATACCGATAAGGATGATCATCAAGCAATAGATAGTGTAAAGTCATCAGATGCGATAGATGAAGAGCCAGAAGTAAATCTAATCAGAATATGGGCTATTGAGAGTGGAATTCCGAAGAATCATTTGGACTCTTTGCTGCCATTTAAAAAAAAGACTCTTACCCAATATACCATCTTGCTCAAAGACCTTACTATTCACCTTAAATGTTGAATATGGCATTCAGGCGATGCAAGATTCTTTGGGTTCATCAGGTGAATTTTGTTATCTTGGGATTGAACAAGGTTTACAGACTTGCGTCAATCCAATACTACATCAAGATAACATTTTAACACTAGATTTTAATATTGATGGCGTCAAAATTAAAAAATCCAGTTCAAAAACTATGTGGCCCAAACTCTGTAGAATATTTTGCAAACCATCTCCAATAGTTTACACACCATTCCCAGTTTTAATTTTTTATGGTAATGGAAAACCTGCAAGTGCTGAAAAATTTTTAGAAGATTTTATAAGCGGTGGTCTTTTACAAAATGGAATATGGATCAGATCTGTTCACTTCAGTGTCAAAATTAGAAGTTTCATATGTGACTCACCAGCAAGATCTAAAGTGAATTGTGTTAAAGGACATATGAGTCGTAATGGGTGTGAAAGATGTGATGTCGTTGCTCATAGAGTTGATAGCACTATGGTTTATGCCAAGTTTACTAATAAAAGAACGAGTGAAGATTTCAGATTGTTTAATGATGTGGAACATCATAACAATCAATCACCATTATTAGCTATTGAACCTAAAATTCATTTAGTTGATCAGTTTGCATCAGATTCTATGCACCTGTTATACTTAGGCGTAATGCTACGATTGTTAGAAAATTGGATGACAGGTGATAAGAATGTAAAATTAAGTGTACAACAAAAAACTGAATCAGATAAACGAATAAAGATGATAAGGAAAGATATACCAAAAGATTTTAATAGAAAAATAAGACTTATAAGTGAATTCACTAATTATAAAGCATCTGAACTTAGATTTTTTGCAGTATATGGTGTCGTTCTCAAAAAAGTTTTAAGCAACGACTTATATGATAATTTTCTGCTCTACCATGTATCTTGTAGAATGTTATCAGATAGAGAAGCTACACGGTACACTACTCTGTCAAGAAATTATTTGAGAACATTTATAGAACAAACAAGCATACATTATAATGAAAAATTTGTGATTCTAAATGTACACAATTTAGGTCATTTCCCTGATGACGTTGACAATATGGTTTGCAATCTGAACGATATTTCAGCTTTCCCATTTGAAAGTGAATTAGGAAAGATCAAAACTATCCTGTTGTCACCTAACAGAACCTTGGCTCAATACTGTCGACGACTGCATGAAGAGAAACAGATTATGAATCAGCAGGCGCAACTTCCTCAAGACATATTTGATTTAAAAATTCCGAAAGGTGTTGTGCATCATTTGACGTATAGAGAACAATATTTTTCTCTAAAACACCCTGACAACTCAGTTTTATTAAAAAATGGAAATTTAATTCAAATTATGAAATTCATAAACACTGGTGTAAACGTATATTTAGAAGTAAGCAAGTATAAAAAAATAAAATCTATATACACAAATCCTTGCGAATCATCACTACTAAATATGTGGGAAGTAGAGACTGCTAGCTATAGTTGCAGTTTAGCAGTTATTCCTATAAGTGACATCCGCAGTAAAATAATCAAAATAAATTTGAATTTTTCTCCAAATGATGAATGCAGGTGCTTCGCAATTCCACTGCTTCATTAAAAATTTACATTATTCTTCCTCTGGATCAACGTATATTTTTGTGAGTATGGACTTTTTTTCTTAATATCCTTTTCCATAGTATCTATTTACATCTATTCACATTTACATATTTCCATGTATTTACTCCATGTATTTACTATTACATCAGCCATGATTGCTCTTGTATTAGATTCTATTTTGATTATTTTCTACATTTGGATGTTAGTGTGAAGACTTATCGACTGCGATTTATCGACCGGCGTTGGCGCGAATTTTATTTGAACTTGGCTGAAAGTGTTTGAGAATTGCTTGAAAAGTAGGATTGTTTATTAATCGAATATTGTGTTGTAACGAAAGCTATTTGGTGTAATTCACTTCGAGTCTTTTTTAAATAAGATAATATATATATATATATATATATATATATATATATATATATATATATATACATATACACATATATATAGTTTTTAACAAATATTGGAAATAATTTTAACCTAATTCAATTTGATTTGTATTTTTATTTAATTTTGAGTGATTTTTATTTATTCATAATCAAAACAATTTTTGTCTAGTTTTATAGGTTAGAATTTCAGTTTATTTTTTCATAGACTCTACTTTTTTCTTTTTCTTAAAATCCAAGCAAAATACCTATTCTATTTGTGTGTGTTCAGAAATGAATGACAAAAGTATAGAAGAAAAGTATCCATATCATATTGTGGAATTTGTGAATCCTGGAAGGAAGCCAAAGGTCCGTAAAACAAATGTTATACTAACAAAATGGTTAAAATATGACACTCCGAAGAAAAGACTATTCACACATTATCCACCTCCTCCCTACGATGAGATCAAATATAAGGAGCTGAATGAAGCAATTATAAATTTATCCGATGCTGATAGTGCTTGGTCATTGTATACTGTAAAAATAAGAGAAAAAGCAGGTATTTATACAATTATTGAATATACATTTATTGAATATTCCAAACTGTAAGTCATTAATCAACAATTCTTTCAGAAACTCTTGACGAAGCATTTCGAAAACATGATTCTCTTTCACACCAACATACTGCATTGACTGCAGATTCTGACGAAAATGACTCTGAAATAGAAGAAAGAGCAACTGCACAGTTTCGACAAAATCAGCTGAAGAAAGCAGCTGAAGCGTTTCAAAATCATGTGTCAAAGAAGCAAAGTAAGTTTTAGAAATAAGATCACTGAAAACTTTCATCGATTACTTTTTTGAGATTTTAACTTATAAGGTTATATTATTGTTACAGGACTTGAAACACAAGCAGCAGGTGTAACAAATCATTCTGTCAATTCAAATATATCTACTAGCAATTCAAGAATGAATGATGGAAATAGACACATATACACTACAATGGTTAATTTGAATAGAAATTCCAAAGCTGATGACTTCCAAGGAATAAATATCAAATTGCAAGCAGTATTAGGTGAGTTTATTATTTCTCATTATAAATCCAAAACTACATTCTAATTTATTAAATTTTAATTTCCTCATAATTTTACTTATTTTACAGATTATATGAGTACGGTGATGACTGATGTTATAGGAATAAAAAATGACATAAAGTCTATGAAAACTGATATCGAACGGATCAAAAAAACCAATGGTGATCTTCTGAAACGAAAAAATAGAAACAAGGACTTCATCGGAACTTTCAATTAAATTTGCAGCAAATACAAGTATACGATACCTTTTCTAACAATAGAAGAGTTGAAAGCGTTCAATAGTAATATTTTGGAAAAAAAGGATCTTCGAGAATCAGTGGTATAATATATAGTTATTTTACTAATTACAATATATATTCTATTATTTAAAAAAAAAATTGTTTTACGGATGAATGTGCTGCAATCTGGTCTAGACCCGCAAATGATTCTAACAAAATCCATTGTTGGAATGCTAAAAATGTTTTTATCAAAACCTGTGGCTATTCAATGCGTTGCTGTCAAAAAAATTCAAGATAAGTTTGTCCTCAAAAATACTCCCTTTTATGAATGCATGGCAGGTAATTGTTTTTATATTTCATATCTAGTGCTTGTTCTAGCTCGTGCTGTCTCTCATTCAGAGAATGATAGTGAATATTGATACCACCGACAAAGAATTAACCACTGCCTTGAGTACTGTGCTTTCAAATGCAGTGCAGTGGTATTTACCAAAAAAGATTGTATCGGATGCTGATAGCAAAGTAAGAAGATTAAACTCTCAGTCGAATCAGCTTGAATTTGATAATATACATAAAGCAACAGCAGCTAATAGTAGTTTTAAAATCGTTGCTGTCGAGCAATTTCATGATGTTGAAAATGGTTTAATATCTGATCCGCTAGACGTTTATATTCCAGTTGAATTTAAAGAGAGTACGGATGATAATATACAGTCAAATGAAGAAGATTTTGCTGATGATACTTATTTTTCTCAATTTAAATAATTAAATGATTATTATCGATACATGCCTAGATATATTACATTATTATTTGACACATAACTAGATTAAGATTTAAGTGCGTACAGTAATTTTTGTATTGATGTATATATTCTAAAACTAAATAAAAATGTATGTTCTAAAAATAAATAAATGTTGTTTATGAATAAAATAAATAAAACGATTTTGTCTATAATTTATAAATATTTTCAGTTTTATAAAAATCAAATGTTTATATGTATATGAATATACATATATTTATATTTCCTACTTCTTATAATTATATGTAAGATTAAAATAATATCTTATAATATAGAAATTCGACAAATCTTAATCTAGTAAACTTACAAGGGGGGACCAGGCTATCCAGAGAAGGGATTTTGACCATCTTTTTTTTGGTGGTTCGTACCATCAAAAAAATAAGTTCCCTACAATATCTCTGTCAAATGGGGTTGCTAAGCCAAGTTACAGAGTGCTCAAGTTCAGTAAAATCAGCCTTTTTTAATACTATTCTTATTATAGCAGCATATGTCTAATACGCTGCTTCAAATTACGTCCACAATATTAATACTGCTAACAATAACATAAAAGAATATGATATTATACATGTTTATACATATGTAAATATGCTCCAAATAATTGCAATTACTATTTGTTGCAATATTTACTGTAATAAGCTGATTTCCATATTTTTATTATCAGAGCGATAAAACTTCTTCAGTTATTGAAATTTATTTCTATATATTTAAGTATTTAACACAACTTCTAAGGCAAACATAATTGTGCACATGTATCTATAGAAATATATATGTAACAATAATACTTCAATTTTCCTGTATTTCATCTAAAATGCCGTATTCAAAATAAATTCCTTATTTATTATTTAACTATGGTATTAATTATAGGAGGCCTTGGTGTCTCTGTAAAAAATCATTATGTCCATTCATATATGAAAAAATTAAGTTTAATTGCTGTTGCGTAGCATTTATATTTTATATCTTTTCAACATAAATAATGTTAGGAGCATTATAAGAGAAAGGAGAGTTGGCGATAACTTATAGCCAAATTAAAAAATAGTACTTACAGTGATAAACAATTAGGCTGGTTCAGTAAAAATAAAGTCTTTTGGTATACATTTTTTTTCTTTCCAAGTTCGTCGAATGACCTGTAACAGAATAAGAATAATCTATTTTACAACAAAGAATTGTGTTCGATTATTTTAAAGTTTATTTTTATAAAGATAATTGGAATATGCATATCTGATAGAGTAAGATCGTAGAATAAGATTGTATTTTGATATGATGCCATCTTTCTGTAAGTGCATTGGTGCACTTGAATCTTTTTGAAAGTTCTTCTTTAAATATTGCACACGCGTAGTACGAGTTTTACGGGACATTAACACGTTTTAAATAACATAAATTATAATAAACTTGGAGTACCGATGCGGATGAGGTTATCGTGCAGCAAAGCCAGCAGCATATAGGGCCAGCAGCAGAACTAATGCTTCAGGTTAGACATAATTATAGAACAAAGGTGGGTTGGCAGGAGTTATAATACTAGTCATGGGGATATAGGGATCCCTATAACTCCTGCCAACTCACTTTCGTTCTATAATTATGTCTAACCTGAAGCATTAGTTCTAGGCTCTGCTGCACGATAACCTCATCCGCATCGGTACTCCAAGTTTATTATAATTTATGTTATTTAAAACGCGTTAAAATCCCGTAAAACTCGTACTACGCGTGTGCAATATTTAAAGAAGAACTTTCAAAAAGTTTCAAGTGCACCAATGCACTTACAGAAAGATGGCATCATATCAAAATACAATCTTATTCTACGATCTTACTCTATCAGATATGCATATTCCAATTATCTTTATAAAAATAAACATTAAAATAATCGAACACAATTCTTTGTTGTAAAATAGATTATTCTTATTCTGTTACAGGTCATTCGACGAACTTGGAAAGAAAAAAAATGTATACCAAAAGACTTTATTTTTACTGAACCAGCCTAATTGTTTATCACTGTAAGTACTATTTTTTAATTTGACTATAATTTATCGCCAACTCTCCTTTCTCTTATAATGCTCCTAACATTATTTATGTTGAAAAGGATAATATGTATTGTGGGGATTATTCTCATAATATACAGAGAGGAGAAAGAGGGAGAAGTTCTTCGAAGATGATAAGACCTCTAAGGTGGAGGGAATATTTCTAAAACAATACGCGCCCTCAAAGGCGGTACATTGCGGAGAAGAGAAGCCGGAGGCCAGTCGGGCCTTGACCGAGAGCAAGAGTAGTCGTCGATTCAGTTGGCTTGATATATATATACATTAATTTGTATATATCCCGAGAGGTTTTTATTTACTACAGATCAGAAGTGGGATAATTAAAATCTTACGCACCGTGTAAAAGGTGTTAAGATAAGTGACTGTGCGCGAGGAGTGAAAAAGAATCTCGAAAAGAATGGTGCTGTAACATGCGTTCAACATCAAGGAGCCGGTCACGCAGCAGGAAGCGAAGTTACTCACGAGGACAATGGGATTCGCTTGACCGACGAGATTCGCAAGAGCAACGAGACTCACGAGGGCGATGGGATTCACGAGAGCGACGAGACTCGCGAGAGCGACGAGATTCGCGAGAGCGACGAGGCTCGCGAGAGCGACGACGCGGGCGGAGCAGAGAACACCGAAGTCGAGATAGACAGAGGAAGGAAAAGCGCAGACATTACTCTCTAAGTCCAAGTCCAAGGAGAACCAGAAAACATGAGTCTGATTTAGCTTCTTTGACGGATATTTTGACGGGATATTTGAAATCGGGCTCGAGACGATCTCATTTCATCAATGAGAAAATTCTAGCGAAGTTTAATCCGGAGGATAAACAAATATCTGCGAGAGATTGGATACAAAGGTGTGAACTATGTGCAACTATGTATGACTGGGATAACAAAACCGTATTATATTTAGCAGTTTTAAGGGGAATGCCAAATTATGGTATGATGGATTACAACATTCCTTGTTAACGTGGGAAGTATTCTCTGCGTCGTTAATAAAACAGTTTCCGGGTGAAGAAAGTTTCGGGAAGCTTATTGAACATGCAGTCCTTTTTAAAAGCACGCACGGACAAGATTTACAAACATTTTGTTTCAAAAAACTAGCAAAGATAAATAAGCTTAAATTGGATTTGACCGAGGCGCAAAAGGCCGACATGATCACTTATGGCATTCACGATGAGTCCATAAGAACCATCATTTTAGCGGCGCGATGTAAATCGGTGGCGGAATTAAATAATCGATTGAATATTTTTGGAAATCCGAATAAAAACAAGGACGGAAAAGTTGAAAAGGGGACAAAGCGTTCGCATACGGGAGAACCAAGCGATAAAACAAAATCGACACCGAAAAGCGATGAATGTTTTAAGTGCGGGGGAAAAGGGACACATCAGGCGTTTTTGTCCAAATAAAAAGGAACGCGATCCCGGGGTAGAAATAAAACAAGAGCCTACTGATTCGCAGGAAGCGCTAAAGAAACGGGAGAGGGAAAATGAAAAGAAATGTTTTTACTGTGGCAAGACCGGGCATTTGCAAGAAAAATGTTTCAAGCGAATTAAAAGGGAAGGGAAGGAGAAGGCAGCATGACTAACCGAGAAACCGGCACAGGCGGCACAGTCGTTATCGGTTTTGGAAGTAGAGACGGGAAATATAAGCAAACCTTTGAAGATGTGTCAAATTAATGAACAAGAGCAAGAATGTACTATCGACTTGGGCAGCGAATGTTCTATTTTGAGAGAGAGCGTAGCTCGTGAATTGAAATTAAAAATTAAGTCTTCAAAGAATGTTTTGACGGGATTTAATCTCTCTGAAGTAAAGCCATTAGGCTACGCAAAAATTACATTAAAAATTGATGAAGTTCTTCTTAAAATTAAGACCTTTGTAGTATTGGACTGCCAGTTATCGAAATCCGTATTAATAGGACGAAACATTCTCAAACCGGGAATAGGTGTATTCACCGATTCGACCGAAACCAAAATATTCAGAAAATCTGAGAGCAGTATGTTTGAAGCCAATCATGCATTCAGTATAGAGCAGGTTGATATTAAAATAATAGATGAAAAGGATCTAAATTGTGAGCAATTAAGCTCGGAGATGCGAAGCCGACTAATAGCATTGCTAAATCGTTTTCGCAAAGTTATAGCCTTGAAAATCGAAGAGTTAAATAAATCAAATATAGGAGAAATGAGAATCGAGCTGCTTAGCAATCAAGCGATTCAAAATAGGCCCTATCGTATGTCGCGAAAAGAACGCGAGGTCTTACAAGGAATTATTGATAAACTCATATCGTGCGGCATCATTAGAGAAAGCGTATCGGATTATGCCAGTGCCGCGTTCTTAGTCTCTAAAAAGGATGAAGACAGGCGATTAGTCATAGACTATCGCGACCTAAATAGAGTTACGAAGCGAATCAACTATCCTCTTCCATTGATTGAAGATCTCATAGATAAATTAGGGGGGAAATCATATTTTATTTCGTTAGACTTAAAATCGGGGTTTTACCAAATTCCGATGCATCCTGAGTCAATACATAAAACTGCTTTTGTCACACCTGATGGGCAGTATGAATTCCTCAGAATGGCTATGGGCCTCGCGAATTCGCCCGTGGTATTTCAGAAATTAATGCGGGAAGTATTCAAGAGTACTAATGCAATGGTATATATTGATGATGTGTTGCTAGCAGTAGATAGTATTGACGAAGGATTCCGGGAATTGGAGAAAATTCTTGAAATTTTTAAGAAACACAATCTAACGGTAAATTTAAAGAAGTGTCAATTCTTTAAGACAAAAATTGAATATCTCGGAAGAGAGATTTCGGCAAGGGGCGTACGGCCAGGAGCAAGTAAAGTTGCAGCGCTTGTTAATACGGCGGATCCGCGAACGCTCAAACAGCTACGTCAATTTATAGGGCTTGCTAGTTATTTCCGTAAATTCGTCGATCAATTTGCTAGGAAGATCGCTCCTTTAACAAACTTGTTGCAAAAGAATGTTGCGTGGAAATGGGGCAAGCAGGAGTCAAAAGTCGTTCAAGAAATTAAAGAAATTTTGTCGTCTCGACCAATTCTAGCAATTTTTGATCCGCAACTAGAAACGGAACTTTTTACTGATGCGTGCGCGATCGGAGTGGCTGCCGTATTAATGCAAAAACATGAAAAGGACAAAAAGGCAGTTGCCTATTATAGTAGAAAAACTACACCTGAGGAACAAAAATATCACTCCTATGATTTAGAAACATTGGCTGTTTTTGCAGCCCTAAAGCATTTCCGACATTACCTTATCGGGCTCAAGTTCACCATAATAACTGACTGCGCAGCTGTTCGCGCGACAGCTACGAAGAAAGAGATCCAACCGCGGGTTTCATGATGGTGGAGTTATTTCCAGGATTTTGATTTCAAAATTAAGTATCGCCCGGGGCCTCAAATAGCCCATGTTGATTATTTAAGCAGAAATCCTATCGACTGCCTATCGGTTGATATTACTCCGGCGGAATGGATAAAGGCAGCACAGCTAAAAGGGGGTGTAGTCTTTAGAAAAAAGGAAGACGGATTGAAATGGGTAGTGCCGCGAATGTCGCGTTGGAATATTGTAAAAATGTGTCATGATGATCAAGGTCATTTCGCATTAGAGAAAACTATTGAGAAAATCCGCGAGAAATACTGGTTTAAAGGAATGACAAAATTTGTTACGAAATATGTAAACGCCTGTTTAAATTGTCTGTATTACAAGGCTAAATCAGGAAAAAAGCCGGGATATTTGCATCCAATCGAAAAGATCTCGATCTCTTTTCATACTTTGCACATAGATCACGTAGGACCTTTTGTTCGTTCAAAGAATAAAAATACACAAATTTTAGCAATAATTGATGGGTTTACCAAATTTTGTGTTCTCGAACCCGTACAGAATACGAAGTCGAAATACGTCATAAAAGCGCTTGATCAGATTTTCGGACTGTTCGGTGTGCCCATTAGAATCATAACTGATAAGGGGACCGCTTTTACGTCTCACTCATTTCAAGCTTTTTGTAAGGAAAGAGGAATTAAACATGTAGAAAATGCCGTATTAAACATGTAGCAACGCCACGAGCAAACGGCCAATGCGAACGATTAAATCGCACAATATTAAGTTCTTTAGCGGCAACTTGTGCGGGAGACTCAGAGGATTCCTGGGATACAAAGTTAAAGCAGGTACAGAGTGCGATAAATGGTACCATAAACAGAACGACAAAGAGGACTCCAGCTGAACTTTTGCTTGGATATAAACCGAGAGGCAGAGCAGACGCTGCGTTATCAGCGGAGGTTCAAGCGACGCTTGATAGCCTTGATCTGAAAACTTTAAGAGACGAAGCTAAATAAAACACGGATAGAGAGCAGGCGCAACAGAAAAAGAAATATGATGCTCGACGAATAAAGGCGCCCAAATACAAGAAGGATGATATTGTCATGGTGAAGGCACACCCCGTTGCGACTGGAGAAAGCAAAAAGTTAGTCGCTAAAGCCAAAGGGCCGTTCCGAATCACAGCAGTACTGCCCAACGATCGCTACGAGGTGCAGGACTTAAGAGACTTGAAGAAATCACAAGGTCACAGGTCGGTGATAGCAGTGGACAGCCTGCAAAGATGGGTCACGTTTGATGCCATGGAGTAGGCTGGTAAGTTATTTGTCAGTCAGATAAGTAATGACGAGACGGAGCCAAGTCTAGAACTTAGAGCGAAATTTTGGTCAAAATTCGCTGGAAAACTGAGTATCTAGGCGGAGGCGGGACCATTTATGCAGTCGGAGTCAGAGTATTTTTCTGGCAAGGCTGGTGAATGGATATTACCCGGTTACTGGGTCAATATATAGACATTTTTTTTTTTTTCTGTTTTTTTTTGTGAAAGGCATCGTGATTTCTAAATGTTCTTGAGGAATTGATCACTCCGTCTCCATTTTTGAAATCACAGCAAGATTTGAATAACAAGTTTTAAAAATAGAAAATTTTGCTTTGTTTTGTTTTGTTACAGTGTAATTAATAAAAAGCAGCTGCTCGAGGACGATCAGTATCAGGATGGTCGAATGTGGGGATTATTCTCATAATATACAGAGAGGAGAAAGAGGGAGAAGTTCTTCGAAGATGATAAGACCTCTAAGGTGGAGGGAATATTTCTAAAACAATACGCGCCCTCAAAGGTGGTACATTGCGGAGAAGAGAAGCCGGAGGCCAGTCGGGCCTTGACCGAGAGCAAGAGTGGTCGTCGATTCAGTTGGCTTGATATATATATACATTAATTTGTTCCTGATTTAAATAAATAACTTTCTTATATATCCCGAGAGGTTTTTATTTACTACAGAATGATTTATTTTCGATATGTTTTTACCTTTGAGAGAATTGTTATCGGCGTAACTAAAAGTATATATTAGAAGTAACTGTGCAATTGAATAATTATATATTTAACAAATAATGTATATATTAGTACAAAAAATTTGTGTTTATGATATTCAGAGTGTAAAACACTTATCTAAGTTCCATAAAAATGATAAGCCTGGTATAAATAAATATAAATGCTACGCAACAGCAATTAAACTTAATTTTTTCATATATGAATGGACATAATGATTTTTTACAGAGACACCAAGGCCTCCTATAATTAATACCATAGTTAAATAATAAATAAGGAATTTATTTTGAATACGGCATTTTAGATGAAATACAGGAAAATTGAAGTATTATTGTTACATATATATTTCTATAGATACATGTGCACAATTATGTTTGCCTTAGAAGTTGTGTTAAATACTTAAATATATAGAAATAAATTTCAATAACTTAAGAAGTTTTATCGCTCTGATAATAAAAATATGGAAATCAGCTTATTACAGTAAATATTGCAACAAATAGTAATTGCAATTATTTGGAGCATATTTACATATGTATAAACATGTATAATATCATATTCTTTTATGTTATTGTTAGCAGTATTAATATTGTGGACGTAATTTGAAGCAGCGTATTAGACATATGCTGCTATAATAAGAATAGTATTAAAAAAGGCTGATTTTACTGAACTTGAGCACTCTGTAACTTGGCTTAGCAACCCCATTTGACAGAGATATTGTAGGGAACTTATTTTTTTGATGGTACGAACCACCAAAAAAAAGATGGTCAAAATCCCTTCTCTGGATAGCCTGGTCCCCCCTTCTTAGTAATTTCTTAACTAGTTTTACTAGACTGCGTTAGGCTAACATTTTTCATAGGTAAGCAAGTAAAGTAGACAGTCCGTACTCTGTAAATAGGTTGGAATAATGTATACAGTTACTTCCCTATAACTATGTTAAAAAGCGTTTCATTTTCCCCCAAAAACAGGCAAAGGGAATAGGTCAGTTTTGAGATTGGCTGACTCAGAACTACCAAGTTCTTGGATTCAATTTCTACCAGGGCATTAAGTTATTGAATACCTATTTATTATCATAAAAAATATTAATTTAATTCAAAAATTATTATTTTATAAAAAATATTAATTAAATTCAAAAATTATTATTTCATAAGAAATATTAATTAAATTCAAAAATTATGATTTCATAAAAAATATTAATTAAATTAAAAAATTAGGTGATTAAAATTGAATCAACATCAATCAGACTTGAATAACTGGATACTTCTGTAACTAGGTATACCTCAGTGGCATTTAGCTCACAAATAGACAGATATTTTAATCTTTCAGAAAGTAGAAGATACATGAGACCCCCAAAATGGGGAATTGACGATAGTGATTGTAAGGAGTATTAGTATTCTGTGCAAACACAATTAAAATAGATTCGATAATTATTTTGGAAAACCACCTCATATGTGCTGTACCAAGTTTCAAGATGAATAGTTGAACCAGTTTTGAATTTTTCAAATGTATAAAATTTCAAATATTGAAAATTTCAAAATTGATTCAACTATTCATCTTGAAACTTGGTACAGCACATATGAGGTGATTTTCCAAAATAATTATCGAATCAATTTTAATTGTGTGTGCACAGAATACCAATACTCCTTACTATCACTATCGTCAATTCCACATTGTTGGGGTCTCGTACTTCTTCTGCACACTAAAAGATTTAAAGCTCCGTGTATTTGTGAGCTAAAACTTACTGAGGAATTTCGTACCTATTTTTAGAAGTATTTAGTGATTCAATTCGGATTTATTCCCTTTTACTTTTTGAGCGAAGCTATGCAAGGCCTACAAAATATGCGTTTGGTAGTAGTGATCCTAAGTTAAATTGTACTAGTCCTAGAATTCTATTGAAGCAATACATAAATAGACTGGATAATTATTTTGAAAACTCATGTTCAACCTTATATCAATTCGAAATAATTTTTAAGTATAAAATTTGAAAATTGAAATAAAAAATTGTTTGAACGAATAATCTTTAAAATTGTTTTGGTACATTTGACATGAGTTTTCAAAATAATTATCCGGTCTATTTGTCTAGAACTTCTACAGAAGCCTAATACTTCTCCCCATACATACATCACCCCGCGGTTAAAATAATATTTCTCCGAATTTTTAGTCGCCAATATTTCATGTTTTTAATCGGGAGATGTCGCGCAATAAATAAAAAATTATACTTTAGATGGTGGTGGCTACTTCTCAGATATGCAGGAGTTTTTTTGCTGAGCCTCCTGGGCTGTATGGTGCTCTGCCTTTTCATCCGACGAATCCGATGAAATCTCTTTGAGGAAAAAATTTCCCATCGTTGCGGTTGGATCGGCGTATATGAAGCCGACGCTCCTTCGAAGATGTCCAGGGATATACTATAGCCACAAAGGCATCAAAAACTCTACGAATTCGTGAACAACTTTGCCCTTTTTGCATAGGTCAAACCCACTCCGTCAAACAACAAATAAATATAGTTATATAGCTCACTGAATGCGTCCAGAACGGAATTTCCCAGACTAAACTTAATGCATATATTGAATATACAAAGTACAATATCATATCTTGTTGTTGAAAAAATTAATTTTTACAGTAATTTTTCTTTTCATAATTTTTATATAATTATTTTTGCTTTTAAACATTATTTATGTATGTGTGTAACGTGTGTGTGTGTGTGTGTGTGTGTGTATATATATATATATATATTTATTTATATATACACACATGACACATACACACACACACACACTCTTGATGATCGAAGTGTTACCTGGGTCTGGGAAGTACCGATTAACCGAACACAGAAATCTACTGACTCTATGTTAGCGATCTCAGATGCGCTGAAGACACAAGCATCATACAGTGTTATCGGAAAGCACGTCTACCGCGCCGCGCCCGGTAACAATCAGTATACCGCTCGCACTCTTTGTGTAGGTCAAAACTTCCTTGGCGCTAACTTGTGAAATAGGTTATTTGAAATTGCAGTAACAGCAAAACAAAGAGAAAGAAATATTCGATAAAAGACATTACACACGAGGCCATCGCTTATTAAAACAAAAAGAGAGAAACTGCGGTAAGTAATTATTTGAGAACTTTCATTATTCATAAATTATCTGCACTGAGAGAGTTAGTCATTTTGAAAATAAAAGGATTTTCCGCTTGTTAGAATTTATTTCATGTAAGCTGAGTTGTATAGTTTATAGTGAATATCAGTGCAACAGTGTTTGTTTTTTCGAAGAATTTAAACATTAACGCAATTTTTATAAAGTTTTTGAAAGTCCTGATCGCCTATTGATTATTATTATTATCGATCGATCGGCCCGCGCCGGATCGCTTGATGATAAGCACACCGTGCAAGCGCGAGGTGCGTTCACCGTATTACGTATGTTGCTCGTCTCGTATATATTCTTTCTTCTGAAAGATTAGAAAATCTGTCTATTTAATTTGATTTGAAAGATTAAAAAATCTGTCTAATGTAAGATAAATCTTTCTGAGGGATTCTCTACCTATTTACAGAATTATTCCAGTGATTCAATTCTGGTTGATTACATTTTTATCTTCAAATTTCTGAATTTAAATAATACTTTTCATGAAATATTTTTTGTACATATAAATTAGGTATTCAATACTTCAGTGGGTTTTTGCTTACAAATAGACATATCTTCTAATGTTCTAGAACACAAAAGATATACGAGACCCCCAAAATGTGGAATTGACGGTAGTGATTGCAAGGAGTATTATAGTATTCTGTGCAAACAATACTAAAATGGACTCGATAATTATTTCGGATAAACACTTCATAGGTGCTGCACCAAATTTGAAGAGAAATAGTTGAACCAGTTTTGAATTTTAGGAAAGTATAAAATTTAATATGTTGATAAATTTCATACTAGTTCAACCATTCAACTTGAAACTTGGTATAGTATCTATGAAGTGATTTTCCAAAATATTTATCGAATCTTTTTTAATATTTTTTGCACAAAATACTGGTACTCCTTAGGATCACTACCGTCAATTCCACATTTTCGAGGTCTCGTATATCTTCTATTTTCTGAAAGATTAAAAGATTTGTCTATTTGTGAGCTAAAACTCAGTGAGGTATTGAATATGCCTATTTACAGAACTATCCAGTTATTCAAGTCCGGTTGATGTTGATTCCATTTTCATCACCTGATTTTTGAATTTAATTGATATTTTTTATGAAAAATTTTTTGCACATAAAAATTAGGTATTCAATACTTTAGTGGGCTTTAACTCACAATTACGCAGATCTTTTAATGTTCTAGAACACAAAAGATATACGAGAGCCACCAGAAATGTGGAATTTTTGGCAGTGATTCTAAGGAGTATTAGTATTCTGTGCAAACAATACTAAAATAGACTCGATAATTATTTCGGATAAACACTTCATAGATACTATACCAAATTTCAAGTTGAATGGTTGAACTTGTTTGAAATTTATCAATATTTGAAATTTTATACTTTCCTAATATTCAAAACTGGTTCAACTATTTCTCTTCAAACTTGGTGCAGCACCTATGAGATGGTTATTCAAAATAATTATCGAGTCTATTTCAGTATTGTTTGCACAGAATACAAATACTCCTTAGAATCACTGCCAAAAATTCCACATTTCTGGTGGCTCTCGTATATCTTTTGTGTTCTAGAACATTAAAAGATCTGTGTAATTGTGAGTTAAAGCCCACTAAAGTATTGAATACCTAATTTTTATGTGAAAAAAATTTTTCATAAAAAATATCAATTAAATTCAAAAATCAGGTGATGAAAATGGAATCAACATCAACCGGACTTGAATAACTGGATACTTCTGTAAATAGGCATATTCAATACCTCACTGAGTTTTAGCTCACAAATAGACAGATCTTTTAATCTTTCAGAAAATAGAAGATATACGAGACCTCGAAAATGTGGAGTTGACGGTAGTGATCCTAAGGAGTACCAGTATTTTGTACAAAAAATATTAAAAAAGATTCGATAAATATTTTGGAAAATCACTTCATAGATACTATACCAAGTTTCAAGTTGAATGGTTGAACTAGTATGAAATTTATCAACATATTAAATTTTATACTTTCCTAAAATTCAAAACTGGTTCAACTATTTCTCTTCAAATTTGGTGCAGCACCTATGAAGTGTTTATCCGAAATAATTATCGAGTCCATTTTAGTATTGTTTGCACAGAATACTATAATACTCCTTGCAATCACTACCGTCAATTCCACATTTTGGGGGTCTCGTATATCTTTTGTGTTCTAGAACATTAGAAGATATGTCTATTTATAAGCCAAAAACCACTGAGGTATTGAATACCTAATTTGTATGTACAAAAAATATTTCATGAAAAATATTATTGAAATTCAGAAATTAGAAGATAAAAATAAAATCAACCAGAATTGAATAACTGAAATAATTCTGTAAATAGGTAGAGAAGTTTTATAAATTGTTATCATATGATCGAGATTTTTAATCGGTTAATTACTCAATCAGTAGCAACATGGAAAGCAATAATTCGACATCTGCTCCTGAACTATCTACTTCTGCAACAGTAACTGTTGCGACGTCTCAAATGCGACGTGGTCGAAGAGGAGCGCTATGTGTCACGGAAGATGATACTCTAATGGATGAATTGGCTCCTAACGTAAAAGCATTTTTTGAGAAATGTTCTACATACAGTTGGATAGATAGAAAGTATTTTAAAATTTTTGTCAGTCGATCAAACGCTGAAACGAAACAAGTTGTTGCAAAATGCACAGCTTGTAATCATGAAATCAGAGGGCAGTGTCACGTTTCTTCGAATTTTAGTCGACATTTGAAGGTAAAACAAATCGTCAATTATTAATAATATCGTAACTGTTAAATTTATTTAAATATTTTTTAAATGTTCTATGCAGATTTAAAATTGCTTTAAAATTCATGTAGACTGTTATTAAATCTTAATAATTTAATCTAATATCCCGTTTTACAAAAAAATTAAAAAAAAGTGAAAAGATAAATGATCGCACAGTGTTCAAACTTTACATATGTGATTATGATTCCTAAAGAAGTTATAATATATATCTGTGTAACTTTTTTATTGCATGCCGTCAAGGTCAGGAAGGTTAAAAAAATTTAATTTTTTAAAAATTGCAAATAAATTCTAAATGTTACAAATATATGTATAAAACCCCATAAAAACATTATAAAATCCCATAAATTTCAATAAAATATCGTCAAACAATAAAACCCCATAAATCGTCATAATATCGTCACACCATAAAAACCCCATGCAAAAGCCATAAAATAAGAAACCCATAAACTATAAGCTATAAATAATTTTAAAAAATATGACGAACCCCATGGAGTACATGAAACAGCGTAAAACTCCGTAGAATCACATGAAACGTCATAAAATACCATAAAATACCATAAAAATTCAAAAATTTGAAACATAAAACACCATAGAAACACCATCGACTACCATAAAAGTTACAGCGTCAAAAATATTTTTACCGAAAAAAAAACCAGAAAATGTAACACCATAATTGTTTTACAGAACGAAAAGTGAAGTCTTAAAAAAACACTGGAAAAGTCTTAAAGTCTTAAAAAATCGCTATAGATGCTCGGCTTATATTTGTACAGTTAATAATTGATTAATTAGGAAGATCACAGACATCAAGGCCATGATTCTATTCATTTTAAAGATGTGCGAAACAAAAAAGTGAAAATTTTTACGGTTGCACGAAATATGCCGTATATTTATAATTCGTCGAGTTTGAAGTATATCACGTGCACACTATTACAAAATAGTACGCTTTAGTTACTAGCATACTAATAAATTGCAGGCCGCGACTTGACAATTGTAAAACATGTGTGAAATATAGATTTATTATAAAGTTATTTCCCTTATTCAATGAACTATAACTTCATAATGAAGTTACGCACATCAACAAAACTTACAAGCCGATTGAATACAATATATACCTAACTATTGCATGTATTTTTAATGATATAACTGTAAAGCCGCACAAGCAGCAGAATAAAATTTAAAAGAAAACAAGGATATTTCCTCAGTAATTTGCAGGTTTTCGAATTTCGGACTATTACGAAAAAACGCATCTTTGTACATAGGTAGTCCATTTTTTGTATACTGTTCATCAATAACATATTCTTGACGTATACCGAAATATTTTATAAATATTTAATTGTAGAACAAAGATACGCAACGATTAATGCATATTTCATCAAAGTTAAAGTTTCGTGAATTTACCCATATATGTATATGTATAAATAAATATTTACAGAGAATTCATGGAGATGATATGTATGACGAATACGTTGAATACAAAAAGACTAGAAAAAGCAATGCAACTGCTGATAATATAACTCGCCGAATTACATGCACTTTCAATCAACAAGAATTCGAGGAAAACGTTTTTGATTTTGCAATAGGTTATTATAATTATTTCGTAAGATTATCATTGGAGAATTTCGATGTAAGACAAGATTTTATTTTTTAGCTATGAAATTAAGAGTGGGAAAACAAACAGCGCTTAAACATCTCAACCGTCAGAAAGTTGGCCGAAAGATCAGCGAGATATATCACAATACTACAAAAGAAATTTGTACTGCATTATCACGCGCAACATGGGTCTGCACTACAGCTGATGCATGGAGTAGTGCTAACCGCAGATTTTTGGATGTTACAGCACACTGGGTATTTAATTATCTTTGTTATATGTTACATAACTATTGTTTAATAATACTAATTATTTTAAATTTTTAGATCAATGAACAAACATTTGAAAGAAAATCTGCGACCTTAGCATGTCATCGGTTTCCTGGGACGCATTCATTTGATAATTTGGCCAACTTACTGCAATCGATCCATAATGCATATTCCCTTAATTGTGACAAAATTGTAGGTACAGTTACGGATAATGGCTCAAATTTCGTTAAAGCTTTTGTTGAATTTGGTATCAATGATACTGATATCTTCGAGAAAGGTACGTAAAATATATTGTTTACGAAAATGGAAACATAACTAAGTAAGTGTCTTTTTATATTTTTATGGCAATTGAGAAAATTTTCAATATCATATCTCTTTGTAAAGTAGAACCTTTTTCACCACTGGGCCGTGCTTATTTCGATTTAACAAATAAGTTTATGCATCAAAAACTGTTTTTCTTAAAACAAAATATACACTTCCATATTTTTGCCTCGAACCTACAGATTAAATATCTTCTGAATGTTTTACTAATTAAATCTATTATTATGTTTTAGAAAACCAATCTTTGGTTGCTGAACAATCTTCCATATCAAATGCTGGCGAACAAGAAGTTGCTGGTATCAGTAACGAAGATTTAATGGAAGACGCTATTGATGCGGAAAGCTTACATTCTGACGAAGAATTCAATGAAGAAGAAGAAGAAGAAGAGAATGTCGCAATTATGGAGGATGCATTCGAAGATGAGATTGCACTGTCACGTCATTTTCGCTGTGCTAGCCACACTTTGAATCTTCTAGCTACAGCGGATGCAGCGAAGATACTATCAAATGATCTAACGGCTCAGAAAAGTCACGACAGTGCTCTAAGCAGCTGTAAGGAATTGTGGAAACTCATGAATTCCCCAAAGATACGTGAGGCTATAAAGGAATATCTGGAAGTAGCGATAAAACGCCCTGTTCAAACCAGATGGAACTCCTTATTCGACTGCGTATCACAAATTTGTAAATTGAAGGAACAGCTATTACGATCAGAAGCACAGGATATTTTGAAAATGAGATTACGCTTCGATAACGCAGATTTCAGATATTTGGAGGAATACCTTAAGTGGTCAGAACCATTAGCAGCAGCAATAGATAGACTTCAGGCTGAAAAGGACTGCTTTTACGGTTGCATGTTACCCACGTTGATAAGTCTGCGAAGAAAGTGGGAGTTATTGCTAAATGACTGTACCATCCAGAAATCTACGAATGTCATTAGCAGTATGATAGGAAGATTGGAAATTCGCTTTGCAGACTACTTCAATGTAGAAAACAATGGTATATTTGCAGCTACAGCATCGTTACTTCACCCGAAGTTTAAGTTGTCCTGGGCACATTTATTAAGCGACAATGCTCAAAAAGAAATTCAAGATATTACACGCAATCGAATGGTAGCAAATGCAGAACCAGCATCTGTCGAAGATGCTAATGAAAATCCAGACGATCACTTTTTTCATTTTGGTGCGACTACATCAAGCTTCTTGTCGCGTACATCACTCGTTAAGCAATTGTTCTTGCGCTACAATACGCCGTTACCCTCTTCAGCTTCGGTTGAACGGTTATTTTCGTACGCCACTTTGTTAGACTTGCCTAAGTTTAATAGATTGAGCGATACAAATTTTGAAAAACGGTTAATCAGCAAGACAAATGCACGGAAAACTTATTTATAAATTTAATAGTAACAAATATAAGGCTGAGTAATCGTAATATTTTTTTTAAGTTAGTAACTAGGCTGAGTAATCGCTTACTTTTTCAGTAAAAGTTTATAGTCAGGCTGAGTAATCGCCTAATTTTTCAGTGCAATTTTATAATTAAGTTGAGTAATCGCTTACTTTTTCAGGAAACGTTCATAGCTAGGCTGAGTAATCACCTAATGAAACGTACATTATATTTATAAATAATTAATTATGCAGTAAGAAATAAAGAATTTATGTTGTTAAAAATTTAATGTATAAAAGCTGTGATACATTGTTAAAGACTGAAATCAAATATAATAATCTTTGTGTTCAAATAGAGTAATTCATAGACTATTGTGAAAGGTGAAATCAGAGATGATATCTCAGATGACATCTCACGTGTTGTCTAACGCCAAAATGTTGTGTAACCGATTTTTGCCGATTTTTCATTCATTATATATTTAAGACCATACTTGTACAGTTAACTATTTTTGATAAATTGTACGTGTTCGGGACTAGACATATTTAAGATGTGAGTAATTAGAAAAAACATACAAAACAGAAATAGTCAACAATTGATGAAGGACGGTCTTAAATATACAATGAATGAAAAAGCGTAAAAAATCGGTTGTATGAGATTTTGGCGTGAGATCCGACGTAACAGTTACGTGTGATCTCATATGAGACTCCACTGTACCGAGCTTAGGTTTTCTCCTGGGGGAGTTTTCCCTACGCTACAGGCATTACAGGGTGGCCTGGGCGAATGCCGGTATAGAGTGGAACAGGGGGCACTGTAAAGGCAACATATCACTATTCAGATGAATGTAGTCCGAATGCTTCTTGGAAATGGTTGACTTGCATATTTGAGGTAAAAAAAATTAAAAATATTTTTCTAAAAAAATAATAATTGGAGTTGATCTTTTACATTAAGCCCTATCTTCCTTTTCCTCCATCGCAAAACAACGTCTCAAAGTTTATTAATAAAACAGTAACTATAATTAGTAGTTTTTCATGTGATTTCAAAAGTTTCTTACAGAGTTTTTGTCTGCGTTTATGGCTGAACACAGGTCTTTGTGAAGCAAAACAAATTTTCTATCAAAGTAATCATGATGATTTTTTTATTTTAAAGTACTTGCACCTTTAATTTAAGAATTGGACATTTCAAACTACATATTTGACGTCTCATAAATCTATTACTAATGAGACATGTCTTTCTTTCTGATGACTATCTTCGGCGCGTAAGGTTCTGAGCCTCTGAGTAGGCGAAATGAAAGGTTTGATATCTTATTTTACTCCTTAAAAGTTACACTAACACTTAAGCGGAGCATTTTTTAATTTTAACTTAAGCAGATCACTTATTAATGTAAACTTAAGCGGAGTACTTGTTAAGGGGTTATGACAGGGTTAAAATTTCAAAAAAATCGATTTCTTTTTTATTAACGTTTTTTGTAGGAAATTTACTGTAGAATAAGCTCCCGAAACCCACATTTCGGTACAAAATTTTTTTCAAAAGTTATAGGCATAAAACCAAAAAAAAAATCATGATTTTCGATAATCGTATATTTTATACTATAAGTACCATTTCATGTTTTATAAATGGTTTTATTAAAAGAAAGTACATAAGATGCTATGCATATATCAAATATATATATATATGTGTGTGTGTGTGTGTATATATATATATATGCCTTTCACTGTACGACGCATTGGAAAAAATTTTTAATTTGGCGGTTATCGGCCGAGGTAAATGGTATCTACAGCGAATGGCACTCTAACTAGAATCCTGTTTTGCCATAGCACTAGCAGGTTGTCAAACTCGCTGTTAAATAATAAACAGTGATTGTTTAACTAAATAATATTCAGTTCAATTTTTCAGTAAAGATTTTAGTTTTAAACTAATAATTTTAACTGAAAATTGCACAAGTATTTTATTTAGTTTAAAATCTAGGTTATTATTGTGTTATTGTGAGTGTATTATTGTGTTGTGAAATATCAAGATTATAAAAAACAATAAGATGACTGGCTCAAAAAACAGAAAGCCAGGCTCATCTGCACAAGGAAAGCGTAGGTTTGGAAGAAAGAAGAGGAGGCAAAGGAGGTTCTACAGAAGTGAACCATCGTCAACGACCATCCCATCTTCAAGAAATGAAGCACCATCGGAAGCACATCCTTCATCGTCTACTGCACTTGGACCACCAGAGAGAGAAATGCCACTTCCATCGACATCCAGTGCAAGATCTCCAACAAGAACAACTACGCAACCATCAACATCAGGTACAGCAGCTACGCAGTTTGCACAGCCAGAAATTCCAGTATCCAGATCAAGACAGAAATTAACATCAGAGTATGTAGAAGCTGGTTCTATACAATATAGAATTTTTGACATTTCTATACTTTTGCCCGGATTACAAGAATTTCTGGCTTGCAAAAACTGTGGCGGAGATATCACTTTTAATGAAGTTGATATCAGAGGTCTGGGTAGCAAACTATCTATGACTTGTAATAATTGCTGTAAAGCTGAATCCATTGACTCATGTAGGCAAATTGGTCAAAAGCGTAATGCCTTTGAAATCAATAAGCGAGTAGTTTTAGCAATGAGAGCTCTGGGCCATGGACACACTGGTTTAAAAACCTTTTGTGGAATCATGGATTTTTTACCACCAGTTGCTCATAGTCATTTTGGAACTATCAATCATGAGTTAAAAATTTCGAGTCAAAGAGTAGCTACCGAGTCAATGAAAGCAGCTATGCAAGAAAAATGTAATACAGATGAGACTCAGGAGAATTGTTGCGATATGGTTTCCGGTGATGGATCTTGGAGGAAACCAGGATTTTCTTCCCTTCAAGCAGTATCAACGTTGATCCGGAACGACAATGGCAAAGTGATTGATGTGGCACCGAAACAATCATTTTGTAAGGCTTGTGAATCACATCAAGAGGAGGACAATGAAGAATACAGAGAGTGGTTTGAAGCACATCAAGACCAGTGCTCCGCCAATCATCAGGGAAGTTCTGGAAAAATGGAAGTAGACGGTATTGTGGAAATGTTCAAAAGATCAGAGGCATTACACGGTATCAAATACAAGAGCTACATAGGAGATGGCGACTCAAAAGTATACAAGGCCCTCTGTGATACCAAGCCATATGGAGAAGATTTTTTCATCATCAAGAAGGAATGTGTTGGACACGTGCAGAAGAGAATGGGAACCAGACTGAGAAATCTGAAGAAAACTTTGGCTAGCCAAAAACTGTCTGATGGTGCAGGGATAGGTGGAAAGAACCGTCTGACAGCTCAAAGAATTGGTAAACTTACAACATATTATGGCAATGCCATCCGAAGCCATCATCATTCTGTTGAAGAAATGTCCAATGCCATCTGGGCAACATTCCATCACAAATCTTCAACGGATCAAGAGCCGAGACACCACCTTTGTCCCGTGGGATCAGACAGTTGGTGTAAATGGCAAGCAGCCAAAGCCAAGGGACAACTGAAGAATTTCCAACATCGAGACACGATTCCTATGGCAATTATGGAGCATTGGAGACTTCACCCAGAACAGCAACGAAAGCTTCAACCAGTCCATCTGGAAACTCGTCCCCAAGGAAACTTTCAGTGGCCTCACAGTCTTGGAGATTGGAATTTTCATTGCTGTTGCTTCCTTCAATGATGGCAAAGCTGGAGTACTTCAGGTGATGAAGAATTTCAATGTGCATCTGGGATCTTCTGCAGTAGACTGGGCCAAGAGTGCAGACGAACAACGGCTTTTCTGGTCAGACAAGAGAGCAATGGAATCTACACTAGAAGCCCGAAAAGCTAAGAGGAAAAGGAATAATCCGGATGATGATTCCTACTCAGCTGGGGCACACTAAACATTTACACAAATAACCCCTATACTTCTTACTCCTAACCAAACACTGAAACGAGCATTCACTACAAGCTTCATATCACTTTTCATCCAACATAGACAATACACACATTACAAAATCAAATGAAAATTTGGTCAGAGCAGAGCTGACAGTTTTCCAGTTTTCTTTTTTTTTCATAACCATGCACATTAGTGATAGTTTAGTCTGCTTGAGTCTGCTGGCTTGCTGTTAGCTCAACAGCTGATCAGCTGTTCTCTGACCTACTTTTTATCAATCACATCTGGACAAAACCTTTTTAGCTACTAGTGTTCATTTCTTCTGCTCTTTTGCTACATGGATGAGAAACAGCATTTGTAAGTATATTTTTAAATATTTAGAATTTATTATAAAATATTTATTAAGAATACGTTAACTCAAAGTATGTTGAATAATTTTTCACAAAAATTTAGCATACTTTGAGTTTGAATTATAAAAAAAATTTAAAAACTACTGAATTTAATATTTTAACCTGTTTTCACTTATTACATATTTTGTGTTTCAGAGGACATAAGCTTTCATAATGAAGCTTTTTTGAATACGCGTCTCTCCAGTCATCATCCCCAGACAGCTACTTTTGGATTATATTTGGCCTAGACGTTGAAAATTATTTGTAAGTATACTTTACTTTATTAAATATTAAGTAAAACTTTAAATGCCATTTACTCAGAATTAGGTTTTTCATGATTTTTATTCACTTGCCGCAGGTTTTCTCAGGAACGGATGAACCAATTCAGCTCAAATTTTAGAGAAACCTTCGGGATAGGTTTCCTCACAAACTGAGCAGAGCAGAATTGGAAAAGATAAGTTAAAAGTGAATGTTACGTATGTTTACATATGTAACATTCACTATAATTACTAATACTGTCAATGTATGTATAATTAATTATATTGATTTTGTGTTTTTCAGAAATCCCTTCCGCTCAGTTTGTGACCAGACTTATAAGGAAGATTTTCCAGTCTGGTTCACCAGGATTGAAGGTACGGTTCCTTCAGAAACCTGCGGCAAGTAAAGAAAATTGATGAAAATCAGGACTTTTGGTAAGTAAATACCTTTAATTGTTTTTAAATGTTATACTCACTTTATGCATATTTTTTATGCATAAAAGTGATGTATAATACTTATATTTTAAATGAAAAATGTAGTTTTCAGAGCACCTACATATATTAATTTTTTACAGGCCTAATCATTTTTCTTTTTTTTCAGGTTTTAACCCTGTCATAACCCCTTAAGTATATATTATATATGTAATTGCGTAAATTTTGGAGTCAATTTAATCTAAGTTAAAGAATTATTCATCTAAAGATATCACTAAAAAGCCATAAAAATATATATATTGATGCAAGAAAATAAGCTAATCTCTAGCTTAAGGAGCCTTTACAGTAATTACTCTAGTCAAAACAAAACTCTCTTGTTTTGATTTGCGTTGCACGTGGGGTATGCTATATCTATATAAATGATGCGAGCATGACTTTTCCAATGTTTCGAATTTATTATTAAATATAGCAGTACCCTTAGAGTTTTTTTATAACAACGCATATTCGTCAGATACTTCTCCATTATATAAAATATTCATATACCAATTTCGACATTAATCACTCTATAACATGTAGTTATGTAGGTTAGCAACGCATTTTTCCATAAGAGCCTATTTTAACA
This sequence comes from Philotrypesis tridentata, assembly GCA_018906965.1. NCBI lineage: Eukaryota > Metazoa > Arthropoda > Insecta > Hymenoptera > Pteromalidae > Philotrypesis > Philotrypesis tridentata. The sequence goes on from JACCIB010000497.1 coordinate 98,136, forward strand.
AGAGCAAAATTAAAACATTTATTTATCTAATTTTAAGTATCCTACTGTTCTGAAATTTGAAATGAGGGTTTTCGGGATATCAAATAACCTATACGAATTTGTTTTAATTTTCTTGGCATTATTTCTGTTTACTTGTAGAAACTCCTTAAAGGGTTATGACAGGTTTAAAACCTGAAAAAAAATAAAAATTATTAGTGCTGTAAATATTAGTATGTATGTGCTCTAAAAACTATATTTTTCCTTCGAAATATAAGTATTATTCATAACTTTTATGCATCATTTTATTAAAAATATACATTAAGGGAGTACAATACTTGAAAACAATGAAAGATATTTATGTTTGAAACTGACTCTATCGCTCGATGATGGTAGATTGAAAGGTTAATAAAATGCGTCTCTTCGAGCTAAAATGTTTATACTACGCCATACGTTTCGGGGTAATTTTACCCCCTCATCAGTGGCTAAGCAAAATATTAAATTTTATTATTAAAGTTTTACAACAACAAATAGAAATTACAATAACTAAAACAATATAAATTACCAAGTTTAAAAATGAGTCGTGCGCTACATCGACGACGTAAAAACGCAGACGGCGCTAAAAATTACAATTCGCAAATTTAAAGAAAATTACAAAAGAATTTAATAAACGTTACAAAAATCGCTACAAAAAATTAAACAACTTACAAAGAGTGACGCTCGAAAAACTTTAAACAAAAGTAATAAACGCGACCGGTGCCACTCGGTGGTAATGTGGCACCGGCCAAGGACAAAAGTCAACTAAGTTTACAGCTAAAATCGATCTTATATATATGTTACAATACATCCGTCAAACTGGATTCTAATACAATTAAACGTGTATAAAATGCAAAAATAAGGCGAATATTGTAGCCACGAAAGCCGCAGAGCTCGCTAAGTGTATCCAGAACACATAGCACAACAGAGGTGACACGAGCTGTTATTCATGTAGTAGATCGGAGAGCCCGCGCTGCTCCGCACGCAACGCCCCTACCATGACTGTATCACTATATAGTACAGTATGGCTAGGCCGTTGCCCCGGCAACCCGGTTCTCCGACCTCCCACTTGGGATGTGCCGCTCCGGCCCGCCAGCCAATCACCATTGAACACGTGTTGGCTGAACTGAAGAGAGCGCGAAGCGGCGAGCCACCTCTCTCCGCGTCCTAAACTCCTGGTACAATCTGCTCGCTACCGAGCCTCCGCAATCACAACACTCGACAATTAATGTTTATTAGGACTAACTTTTAGATTGGAAATAACATTCTTGTAACTGGCTTTGAGGAGGCTCGTGTCCTCAGCCCTATTAAGCGTGCCATCGAAAAACTGTATATGGAGCATCTCCGAGAACCGTCTACGGAAAATAGACTGCTCTCTGTCAATTATTTTAATATTGTTAAAATCAAAACTATGACCCGTCTCCAACGCATGTACTGCAAGAGGGGAATTCAAATCCCTTTTCTCTATATACCTCTTATGTTCGTATTGCCTAGTTTTTAAAGGCCGATACGTTTCTCCGATATATGTTGATTCGCAATCGGAGCAATCGATTTTATAAACCACGTTCCGTGTGTCACCCACCGCAGTAGGGTCTTTACCAAGTTTTATAAATTTGTTAAATTTATTGGTAACATTATTAACTAACCTCACGTCATTATTTTTAAATACGGACCTTAATTTATCATTGAACCCTTCGTAGTAAGGGAACACACCATAGCCTTTTCCCGAGTGTAAATTATTGTTACTATTGCAATTGGAAGTGTCAATATTGCTCGTGTCTGTGCCTCTCAATGCGGCCCTTGAGATGCCCAAATTACGTGCAATCCGCTTTTTGCTAAATTTCTCAATAAAATCGGGAGGATAATCATTAGCCATTAAGATTTTTTTCGCCTTTTCAACGTTCTCACAGTGGAAACGAGGATCCGACAATAATATTGCCCTATCAAATAGATTGGATATTATTGCTATTTTTTGACTTTTTGGATGATGGGAGAAGAAATTAATATATCTGCAAGAAGCTGTGTTTTTTTGGTACCAATTAGTAAATATTTTGCCGCTAGAATCATGAAAAATAGAAATGTCAAGAAAGTTAATACTATTGTTTTCTTCAATTTCCGAAGTGAATTGAAGGTATTCGTTGTAATTATTAAAAACAGATAACACCACCTCAATCTCCCCTCTGTCCAATATCAAAAAACAGTCATCCACGTATCTGCGAAAAAGTCGAACGCTACATTTTGTAATGCTCAGACAATGCTCCTCAAGGTCCTCAAGAACTGCATTTGCAAATACGGGACTCGAGCAAAAACCCATCGGGGCGCCAGAAACCTGCTTATAAAAATTGCCATCAAATACAAGATATGTACAATCGAGAAGGGTTTTTATACCGTCAATAAATTCGTCCTTAGACATGCAATTCAAATATGAAAGCCACTTCCATCTCTTCTCTATCGCTAACAAAATTGCATCTTTTGGCAAGCTCGAAAACAAGGAAACTACATCGAATGACGCGAAACAGTATTTATCGGAAATATCTATATTAATCAAATCATTCTTTAATTGAGAACTATTTTTAATGTATGAAGCTGGTAAAGGAAAATGTTTCGATAATAAGACAGACACACACTTATCAAGAGAATAAGTAGGGCTATTAACTGCAGAAACTATAATCCGTACAGGATTATCAGGTTTGTGAATTTTTTTAAGGCCATACGCTTTCGGCAGCGATGTGTGCTCAATACCCTTAGAAGATAGACCTCTGAAAGCCTCATCACACTCCAAGACGCCCCGTGTACTCCAAAGGTCAATCAGTTTTTTAATCCGCTTCTTTATCCCTGCGGCGGGATTAACTTTAACCCGTCTATAAAATCTATCATCGTTAAGAGCGTCATTGACCTTTGAAATGTACACATTGCGATCTATTGCCACCGTAGCGTTGCCCTTATCTGCTCTAGTAAAAAATAAATCCAGATTATTCTTTAAAAATTGTTTTGTGCGTTTGATATTATACAACATAATGCGTTCATGGTAAGGAGTGTGTGTCTTATTTTTAATTTGTGAATTTAAAATGGAAATAACGCCATCACGCAGTCTTCCGTCTATGCCTCGATTGAACATATAAACATTCTCCAAGCTTTTCAAAATCTCAATAGCTTCTTTAAAATGAAATTCAGTATTAAAATTAAATTTTTCACCCATAGACATCACCCTTTCTACATAATCTGGAAGTTGTGAATCAGAAAGATTCACAAGCCATTTTTTCCTTATTTCGAAAATATCCGCCTGGCTAAAATTGTAATTAGACATAATATTATTCACCTTCGAACCAAGAATATTCGAAGTGTTGCCGTGCGAGCTGACCGAAAGGTCATGTCCCTGAGTGTGTAAACATGCTGCGGAGAGGTCAGATATTTTTCTCTCGCAGTTATAATTCAATTTATTTTTATAAGTTGAAAGTGAATTATTCGAAAAATCCAAAACTACTCTAGAAAAGGCCTCGGAACTCAGTCTTGTAACGTTACCAACAATGTGCAATATTTTTTTACCTAAATAACTAATATGTGTATTACAATCAATAATCTCTAATTTTAAAAGTTTCTTTTGCAAATTCTTGATGTGATTATGGTATTTTCTAGCCGCAAATTTGCTATGGAAAAATTTATGCACGTTCATCCTCGAAATGTGTTTCGGCACAAAGTCTTTCTCCCGACACTCTAGTAAAAATTTCAATTGGTACGTGCATTTAAGAGTATCGCGTTGTGCCTTCAAAATTTTGCTGACTAGAAATTTAACTTCTAACGGATAATTACAAGAAATGAATTTAAATAAGTCTCTAACATTTACAAATTTCGGAAAACAAGAGTTACTAATATTGTTGGCAATAACACTAGAACGGACACGGTCTTCTGTATGGCAACTTAGCTGACTTTGTCTTGTTGACTCCTCGTCGCGTCTATTTTTCTTCCCGGCCAATGCTCCCGCTGGTGACGTCGGGTTTTCCTTATCCGCCGGAGCGCCAGCAGCCCTCGCTCGTTGCATTCTTGTCGTCGATCTCGTAGTAGGAGGCATGATAAACGTGACGCAAATGCCCAAAATTGTTTGAAACTGACTCTATCGCTCGATGATGGTAGATTGAAAGGTTAATAAAATGCGTCTCTTCGAGCTAAAATGTTTATACTACTCCATACGTTTCGGGGTAATTTTACCCCCTCATCAGTGGCTAAGCAAAATATTAAATTTTATTATTAAAGTTTTACAACAACAAATAGAAATTACAATAACTAAAACAATATAAATTACCAAGTTTAAAAATGAGTCGTGCGCTACATCGACGACGTAAAAACGCAGACGGCGCTAAAAATTACAATTCGCAAATTTAAAGAAAATTACAAAAGAATTTAATAAACGTTACAAAAATCGCTACAAAAAATTAAACAACTTACAAAGAGTGACGCTCGAAAAACTTTAAACAAAAGTAATAATTTATACACGTTTAATTGTATCAGAATCCAGTTTGACGGATGTATTGTAACATATATATAAGATCGATTTTAGCTGTAAACTTAGTTGACTTTTGTCCTTGGCCGGTGCCACATTACCACCGAGTGGCACCGGTCGCGTTTATTACTTTTGTTTAAAGTTTTTCGAGCGTCACTCTTTGTAAGTTGTTTAATTTTTTGTAGCGATTTTTGTAACGTTTATTAAATTCTTTTGTAATTTTCTTTAAATTTGCGAATTGTAATTTTTAGCGCCGTCTGCGTTTTTACGTCGTCGATGTAGCGCACGACTCATTTTTAAACTTGGTAATTTATATTGTTTTAGTTATTGTAATTTCTATTTGTTGTTGTAAAACTTTAATAATAAAATTTAATATTTTGCTTAGCCACTGATGAGGGGGTAAAATTACCCCGAAACGTATGGCGTAGTATAAACATTTTAGCTCGAAGAGACGCATTTTATTAACCTTTCAATCTACCATCATCGAGCGATAGAGTCAGTTTCAAACATAAATATCTTTCATTGTTTTCAAGTATTGTACTCCCTTAATGTATATTTTTAATAAAATGATGCATAAAAGTTATGAATAATACTTATATTTCGAAGGAAAAATATAGTTTTTAGAGCACATACATACTAATATTTACAGCACTAATAATTTTTATTTTTTTTCAGGTTTTAAACCTGTCATAACCCTTTAAGGAGTTTCTACAAGTAAACAGAAATAATGCCAAGAAAATTAAAACAAATTCGTATAGGTTATTTGATATCCCGAAAACCCTCATTTCAAATTTCAGAACAGTAGGATACTTAAAATTAGATAAATAAATGTTTTAATTTTGCTCTTGTTAAAATAGGCTCTTATGGAAAAATGCGTTGTTAACCTACAGTTTATATGTTCAATCGAGGCATAGACGGAAGACTGCGTGATGGCGTTATTTCCATTTTAAATTCACAAATTAAAAATAAGACACACACTCCTTACCATGAACGCATTATGTTGTATAATATCAAACGCACAAAACAATTTTTAAAGAATAATCCGGATTTATTTTTTACTAGAGCAGATAAGGGCAACGCTACGGTGGCAATAGATCGCAATGTGTACATTTCAAAGGTCAATGACGCTCTTAACGATGATAGATTTTATAGACGGGTTAAAGTTAATCCCGCCGCAGGGATAAAGAAGCGGATTAAAAAACTGATTGACCTTTGGAGTACACGGGGCGTCTTGGAGTGTGATGAGGCTTTCAGAGGTCTATCTTCTAAGGGTATTGAGCACACATCGCTGCCGAAAGCGTATGGCCTTAAAAAAATTCACAAACCTGATAATCCTGTACGGATTATAGTTTCTGCAGTTAATAGCCCTACTTATTCTCTTGATAAGTGTGTGTCTGTCTTATTATCGAAACATTTTCCTTTACCAGCTTCATACATTAAAAATAGTTCTCAATTAAAGAATGATTTGATTAATATAGATATTTCCGATAAATACTGTTTCGCGTCATTCGATGTAGTTTCCTTGTTTTCGAGCTTGCCAAAAGATGCAATTTTGTTAGCGATAGAGAAGAGATGGAAGTGGCTTTCATGTTTGAATTGCATGTCTAAGGACGAATTTATTGACGGTATAAAAACCCTTCTCGATTGTACATATCTTGTATTTGATGGCAATTTTTATAAGCAGGTTTCTGGCGCCCCGATGGGTTTTTGCTCGAGTCCCGTATTTGCAAATGCAGTTCTTGAGGACCTTGAGGAGCATTGTCTGAGCATTACAAAATGTAGCGTTCGACTTTTTCGCAGATACGTGGATGACTGTTTTTTGATATTGGACAGAGGGGAGATTGAGGTGGTGTTATCTGTTTTTAATAATTACAACGAATACCTTCAATTCACTTCGGAAATTGAAGAAAACAATAGTATTAACTTTCTTGACATTTCTATTTTTCATGATTCTAGCGGCAAAATATTTACTAATTGGTACCAAAAAAACACAGCTTCTTGCAGATATATTAATTTCTTCTCCCATCATCCAAAAAGTCAAAAAATAGCAATAATATCCAATCTATTTGATAGGGCAATATTATTGTCGGATCCTCGTTTCCACTGTGAGAACGTTGAAAAGGCGAAAAAAATCTTAATGGCTAATGATTATCCTCCCGATTTTATTGAGAAATTTAGCAAAAAGCGGATTGCACGTAATTTGGGCATCTCAAGGGCCGCATTGAGAGGCACAGACACGAGCAATATTGACACTTCCAATTGCAATAGTAACAATAATTTACACTCGGGAAAAGGCTATGGTGTGTTCCCTTACTACGAAGGGTTCAATGATAAATTAAGGTCCGTATTTAAAAATAATGACGTGAGGTTAGTTAATAATGTTACCAATAAATTTAACAAATTTATAAAACTTGGTAAAGACCCTACTGCGGTGGGTGACACACGGAACGTGGTTTATAAAATCGATTGCTCCGATTGCGAATCAACATATATCGGAGAAACGTATCGGCCTTTAAAAACTAGGCAATACGAACATAAGAGGTATATAGAGAAAAGGGATTTGAATTCCCCTCTTGCAGTACATGCGTTGGAGACGGGTCATAGTTTTGATTTTAACAATATTAAAATAATTGACAGAGAGCAGTCTATTTTCCGTAGACGGTTCTCGGAGATGCTCCATATACAGTTTTTCGATGGCACGCTTAATAGGGCTGAGGACACGAGCCTCCTCAAAGCCAGTTACAAGAATGTTATTTCCAATCTAAAAGTTAGTCCTAATAAACATTAATTGTCGAGTGTTGTGATTGCGGAGGCTCGGTAGCGAGCAGATTGTACCAGGAGTTTAGGACGCGGAGAGAGGTGGCTCGCCGCTTCGCGCTCTCTTCAGTTCAGCCAACACGTGTTCAATGGTGATTGGCTGGCGGGCCGGAGCGGCACATCCCAAGTGGGAGGTCGGAGAACCGGGTTGCCGGGGCAACGGCCTAGCCATACTGTACTATATAGTGATACAGTCATGGTAGGGGCGTTGCGTGCGGAGCAGCGCGGGCTCTCCGATCTACTACATGAATAACAGCTCGTGTCACCTCTGTTGTGCTATGTGTTCTGGATACACTTAGCGAGCTCTGCGGCTTTCGTGGCTACAATATTCGCCTTATTTTTGCATTTTATACACGTTTAATTGTATTAGAATCCAGTTTGACGGATGTATTGTAACATATATATAAGATCGATTTTAGCTGTAAACTTAGTTGACTTTTGTCCTTGGCCGGTGCCACATTACCACCGAGTGGCACCGGTCGCGTTTATTACTTTTGTTTAAAGTTTTTCGAGCGTCACTCTTTGTAAGTTGTTTAATTTTTTGTAGCGATTTTTGTAACGTTTATTAAATTCTTTTGTAATTTTCTTTAAATTTGCGAATTGTAATTTTTAGCGCCGTCTGCGTTTTTACGTCGTCGATGTAGCGCACGACTCATTTTTAAACTTGGTAATTTATATTGTTTTAGTTATTGTAATTTCTATTTGTTGTTGTAAAACTTTAATAATAAAATTTAATATTTTGCTTAGCCACTGATGAGGGGGTAAAATTACCCCGAAACGTATGGCGTAGTATAAACATTTTAGCTCGAAGAGACGCATTTTATTAACCTTTCAATCTACCATCATCGAGCGATAGAGTCAGTTTCAAACATAAATATCTTTCATTGTTTTCAAGTATTGTACTCCCTTAATGTATATTTTTAATAAAATGATGCATAAAAGTTATGAATAATACTTATATTTCGAAGGAAAAATATAGTTTTTAGAGCACATACATACTAATATTTACAGCACTAATAATTTTTATTTTTTTTCAGGTTTTAAACCTGTCATAACCCTTTAAGGAGTTTCTACAAGTAAACAGAAATAATGCCAAGAAAATTAAAACAAATTCGTATAGGTTATTTGATATCCCGAAAACCCTCATTTCAAATTTCAGAACAGTAGGATACTTAAAATTAGATAAATAAATGTTTTAATTTTGCTCTTGTTAAAATAGGCTCTTATGGAAAAATGCGTTGCTAACCTACATAACTACATGTTACAGAGTGATTAATGTCGAAATTGGTATATGAATATTTTATATAATGGAGAAGTATCTGACGAATATGCGTTGTTATAAAAAAACTCTAAGGGTACTGCTATATTTAATAATAAATTCGAAACATTTTATTAACCTTTCAAAGATATTTATGTTTAATGTAATAAGGGTATTTTATATAATATATATTTTGCTATCTTTATATCCATGGCGTTCACAGATGTCAATTAATGTAAAAATAATTATGTCACAAATAGTAATTAATGAAACACAGGAATAGTTAGACGAAGAGACGTAGTTATACTGTAGTTGCCGATGTTGTCTGATCGGCGGTCCTCTCGGAAGTGAAGTCACCCTCTGCATGTTACTAGCCTTAGAGGGCTGTTTCGAAGTAATAAAACTTTGCAGATAGCAAGGCCCTCTTTCCTTTACGTGCAATAAATAGTTTACTTACAGAACATCATAATTGTCATCATTTTTTTGTACTTTCCGTAGCTTTCTGAAGGAAGCGTACTATCAATCCTGATGAACCAGAGTGGAAAATCTTCCTTATGATTCTGGTCATAAACTGTGCAGAACCGATTCCTGAAAAACACAAAATTAACACAATAATTAACTATACAGACATTGACAATATTAGTAATTATAGTGAATTTTACACATGTAAACATACGTAACATTCACTTTTAACTTACCTTTACCAATTATGCTCCGCTTAGTTTATAAGGAAACCTATTCCGAAAGTTGCTTTAAAATTTCAGTCCAATTGGTCAATCTGTTGCTGAGAAAACCTGCAGCAAGTGAAAAAAGATCATGAAAAAACTAAACTGAGTGATACTTACAGAAACTATCCGGTATACCTTGATTTGGTTTTAGTATTCAAATATACATGCAATAATGTATATTTCATGGTGCGTGTGCATCACGATGTTTGATAATACTATTTAGAAGCTGGAAATGAAATAAAAATTATCGTTATCAAGTCATAGTCAAGTTAAACTAATGATTACAGCTGTTTGCAATACTTACCATTATTAAATATACTTTAAGCTGTTAAAAAGCATGCAAAATGCCACTCCATACAGCCAATATAATAGTCTCATCTTGCTGTCTTCCACTCGTACACCTAAAATCAAAAACAAAGCAAACAAAGAAAAAGCTTTTTAAAGATAAATTATTACTTATTAGTTTCCAATATTTATCTGAATAATTGATGTACTCTGTCGAAGCTGGAAGCTCTTGTACTTATAACACCATTGGTGATGTTATAAACACTGATAGTTGTTACAGTCGCTATCAGACAAACTGCACTGATCTAGTGTCTTGAAGGTTGGATGAAAAACAGCTGTTTGGTTGCTTCACATAAAATTCTGCTATACCAATCATTTAGTAATCTTCATTCCCGACCGAGGGTGAGGGGCAACATGTTTGGTGGCAAATTCAAATTTGTTGAATGCCTTACTTTATAGAATTTTAACACATTGAATTTAATAATAACATAAAATCACACATAGAAAAATTAATATTTTACGAAAATAGATCAATAACTATTGAGGAAAAAGCTGTTTGTAAAACTGTTTTTATGTCGTATTTTCAGTACGTTTGCCCATGAAATGACTCTATAAGAAGCTTGGTTAAACAATTCATTCCACAAGTTTGGTTTAATTAAAGAATTTGAAATTCACGATTTTTCGTAAAGGAGAATGCCCTCGGGTATATGGATTTGTGCCCACACAGAAAAACCTTCAAAATCAATACCATCATTTAGAGCGCAAAAAAACAAGTACTTTTAAAAAAATCATCCCCTAGATGCGGGGAAAGTGGAATATTAACAAGTTGAATTTTTCGCCAATTATATCACTTAAAAAATTTAAATTTAAATAAATGGACAGCTTTGTGGAATAATTTCGAAACTTTTAACGACGCAAAAAAAAGATTATTTTCCCAGGTATCCAATGACACTATTTTCAATTTAGGGCAGCACACCCATCTCCTTCTATTACGGCATTAATTATTTAACAACTCTTCATCCCTTACAGATAATTGATTATTTCACAACATTTGTGTAATTATTTTTTAAGAAGCAAAACATCAATCGATAGATCATAAAATTTTCAAAAAAAAAATCTTGGTCTCTATATCACGGACGCACCCTCTTCAACTTCAAAATTAGCAGTTAATGATTTTTGATATTTAAACCTGCTTTCTTTAAACGTTTATAAGCAACCATTTGTGCAATTTTCTCGAAACTTTGAAGAGAGCAAAAAAGGGCTATTTTCCTTGCTGTCGAATAGCACTGCTTACAATTGAAGGACGCACCACTATCTCCCTCTATGACGGCATTAATTGCTTAACAATAACATGCCTAATTAATTAATTAATTATTTTTTAATTGAAAATTCGTAGTATTTCAATAAATTACTAATGATATGGAATATGTACATACTTAAGGGGTTATGACAGTGTTAAAACCTGAAAAAAAAGAAAAATTGTTAGTGTTGTAAAAAATTAATAGATATATAGGTGCTCTTAAAACTATATTTTTGCTTTCAAATACAAGTATTATACATCACTTTTATGCATAAATAATATGCATAAAGTGAGTGTAACATTTAAAAACAATTAAAGGTATTTGCTTACCAAAAATCATGATTTTCATCACTTTTATTTACTTGCCGCATGTTTCAGATGGAACCGTACCATCAATCCTGTTGAATCAAAGTGCCAAATCTTCATTATGAGTCTGGTCTCAGGCTAAGTGGAACAGATTCCTGAAAAACACAAAATTAATATAATTAATTGAACATATATTGACAATATTAATAATTATAGTGAATGTTACATATGTAAACATACGTAACATTCACTTTGAACTTATTTTTGCCAATTCTGCTCCACTCAGTTTGTGACCGTACTCATTAGAAAGGTTTTCCACTTTGGTTCATCCGGATTGATGTTACGGTTCCTTCAGAAAGCTGCGGCAAGTACATCAAAAGCATGAAAAAACTAAATTTGAGTAAAAGGCATTTAAAGTTTATAATGTAAATCATACAAATGAACTCAGCTATACTTACAGAAAATACCCGGCATACCTTGATTTGCTTTTAGTACTCAAATATACATACAATAAAGTATATTTGATGGTACGCGCTTGTCATGCTGTGTGATAATAGCATTTAGAAGCTGAAAATAAAATAAAAATTATCGTTAGCTATTCATAATCAAGTTATGTTTATGAATTACAGTTACATACAATACTTACCATTATTAAATACACTTCAAGTTCTTAAAAGGTATGCAAAATAATACTTCAGGCAGTCAATATAAGCTCCCATTTTGCTGGCTTGCACCCGTATACCTAAAAGCAAAAAATATACCAACAAAGGAAAAGCTCATTATGAACACTGTTATTACAAATTAGTTTCCAATACTTATCTGAATAATGTTTGTGCTCTGCAGAAGCTCTTGCACTTTTGCAACACCACTAAGGTTATAAGCATTGCTACAGCAGCTAGCAGACTAACTGCACTGATCTAGTGTCTTGGATGAAAAACAGCTGTTTGGCTGCTTTCTGCTGCTTTACAGAAAATTCTGCTATACCGATCAAACAGAAATCTTCATTCTCGACCAGACGCTGTGAGGCACAACCTATTCGAGTGGCAAATTCAAATTTGTTGAATGCCTTTACTTTAACACATTGAGTTTAGTAACATAAAATCACACATAGAAAAATTAATTTTACAGATTTTATTTATTTTACGGAAATAATTAAATTAATAACTCTTGAGAAAAAAACGGTTTGTAAAACGGTTTTTAAGTCATATTTTCAGTAAGATTTCTCATGAAATTACTCTGTAAAAAGTGGGTTAGAACAATCCTTTCCACAAGTTTGGCCTAATTAAAATATTTAAAAATCACGATTTTTCAAAAATTTACTTGAAACAGATTTGTTAGTTTTTTGTTAATATCTTCGAGGAAAATTTTTTTAGCCAAAAACGGCTTTCAGGACCATATTCTACAGACTATTAACTATGAAAAAAGTGAATAAAAAAAAATGGGTATTTTCAAAATTTTAACACTGTCATAACCCCTTAATTTTTGTACTTTTATATTTTTATATTTTGTATTCATTTTAGTAAAAAATAAAGTAGAATAATTTTTTTATTTGTAATTTGTAGAAATGTTTGTATGACTTACATTTGCAGTAGATTGAAATGTATGTTAATATTTTTTTTTATGGCAAAATGTATAATACAAAAGTATTATGTTGAACATAACACATGTGAACTGGAATATAAGGTAAAAGTACCAATGATGGGACAGTGACCAATGAGTGGACACCGTTAGATAATTCGTTAATTTTTAAACTCTTGATACTAAATTATAACTATTTATCGAATTAATATTATTTAATATGATTTAAAGAATAGGATAAGGCTTAAACTTACCTTAATTACTAAATTTTTAATCGCGAAAATTGGATTTTAATCTCGTGACTTTAAGCATGAGCGACCGGCCATGTTCTTCTAATCGATCAACTTAAGGAAATATTGTTACGGAGTAAGGCTATAAAAATTGAATTCAAAGATTTCGTATACAACTTAAAGTTATATCATAATTTTTAATGAATCTACTTTATATCCGCAATAAGTTATGTAGGATTTAAAGTACTTTTTTATTAAAATTCTTTGTGGTTATTTATTAGTGCGCGTGAAACAATTCAAGTTTTTCCCCCATAATACAGGGCCATGTGACCATCTACTGGACAAGCGCTCAACTGCCTCTATAATTCCGGTCCGGTTAGTGGGCACTGTGTAAAACACGTGTAAAATGCTATTGAAGTGCATTGACGCTTACCTCAAAAACATTAAATTTATCACAGATAAGATCGCAAATTTTTTGCTAAAGTAAGTATCTTAATACATTTCTGTACTACTGTTTTATATTAGTAGTATTGTATTTTGTAATATAATATTAGATATAAATGTATGTTTCTAATATAAGCTAAAATTACCTTAAAACTAACCTTAAAACTAAATTCAAAATAATTTACAAAATATTAAATTTTGTTTATAGGTGAGAAAATGGGTAAACCGAAGAAAAGTATAATCAAGAAGTATCAACGTAAATATTCCTCAGAAGATATTTACAATGCAATTGATGCTGTCGAGAAAGGATTGTCTGTGCACCAAGCTGCTCGTGATTTTAAAGTACCAAGGAGTACTTTATACAATAAGATTAATCATTTAGTGCCAATAGAAGCCAAGAAAGGGCCAGCAACCTACTTGACCTACGAAGAAGAAAATTCTTTAGTTCAGTGGGTGTTGTTTTGTGGTGACAGAGGTTTTCTTGTTACAAAATCTATTTTCTTAGACAAAGTTCAGAAGCTCGTACAGACATTGGGAAGAGAGACTCCATTTAAAGAAAATAGGCCTGGTAGGTATTGGTGGGAAAGTTTTTTCAAAAGTCACCTAAAGTTAGCTGAAAGAGTGGCTCAAAATTTGACTTTCAGTCGTGTTTCAGCAACTACAGAAGATTTAAAAAATTGGTTTTCTAAAGTGGAAAGTTATTTAGAAGTAAATAATTTATTAGATACTGACTCGTCGAGGATATTCAATTTAGATGAGAGTGTATTCTTTTTGTGCCCTAAAGGTGATCGAGTGTTGGCTCGTAAAGGAAGTGCAGCGGTTTACAAAGTTGTCTCTGGAAACGAGAAGGAAAGTATTACAGTGTTATTTACTATAAGTGCAAATAGTACCATGTTACCACCATTCCTGCTGTTTTGGCGTGAGCGCATCCCAGCCAGTATCACAACTAATTTACCAAGTGGGTGGATTGCTGGAAGCACCGATAGAGGATGGATGACAGTAGAATCTTTTTTTAAGTATATATCCACACAATTCTACCCATGACTAGTCAAAAACTCAATTCGCTTCCCAGTTTTACTTTATATGGATGGGCACTCGTCACACCTTAATCTGGAGTTATCAAATTTTTGCAAAGATAAGAAAATTGAGTTGATTGCTTTGTACCCAAACTCTACGCACATTATGAAACCACTCGATGTTGCTGTCTTCCATCCAATAAAACATGCATGGAAGAAAACCGTGGACAAGTGACGACTAGAGCAAAATCAGCAACTGAAAAAGGAAAATTTTGGAATTGTCTTGAAGACAGCCTTGGACTCTATGACAAACTTACCCAATATCATTCAAAATGGATTCGATATATGTGGCCTCTCTCAATTTTCTGCCGATGCTATTGATTATAACATTTTGAATAAACAGGTCAAGAAAAAGAAGAACAACAGCATGGACAAGAGTATTTCAGAAACGAACACTCATGAATAAGTTGATAAATATTTTAATTATTTTGAGAGTAAACTGTCGCCAGATGTTCTTGAAGAATTTAAGCAAGCTGTTGAAAACAAGACATTTAGAATATCTAACAGTGAAAACAAAGGATTGTTTGAGTTTTGGCTTCAAATGAAGCCTTATGAAGCTTTATCTGGTGCACGTCTCTCAATACTGTACAATAATTTTTCTTAAATTAATATATTAATTACTCATTTTAAATTTAGAAGACAATATTAGCATTAATTTAGAAGAGTTTAGAAAAGAAGTAATAGAACCTGTATTCGAAGCTTCATTGGAAGATATTGCTCTTGTAAGTACTCAATCAGATTCACAGATGGTAAATGTAATACTCGGTGAGCATGAGAACATTCCTATCATTATTGTACCAGTTGACAAAAGTGGCAATAATCTTCCAGAAGGTTAGTAATATTTATATTGTTTGTTAAGAAAAATCTTGTTTATAATAGGTTCTTGTTTTACATATTCAAAATGTTTATTTTTCAGATGCCATAGTAGATCTTAGTCAGGATGTCGAGTTCAACCAAATTTCTATAGATGAAATAATTGAAAAGGAAAGTGTCAATGTAGTTGCTGAATCTGCTACTGAATCGAGGGCCAAACTTGATGATTTACTAGAGAATGAAGTGTTACAGTTAATAAATAGCAATACTTCTTATGCAGAAGTTCTTTCAAATGATAATCTTTTATGTGAATAAGCTATAGATTTAAGTATAATTATGGCTTGCAAAGAGGACGATTCAAAAGTGTTCCAGCAATACAGCAATTCAATTGTGTCAAGCAATACTATAGATACTAAAGATGTAAACAAGACTGCAACAGTATTCGTAAGTAAACAACCTGTGATTGCACTTGGTAAGTAAAATAAATTTCTCATAATTAATCCAGATAGGTCAATCAATTGTAAGTAATATGCTCCATTTACTCGTTTTTAAACTAAGAATTCTGCTGAAACCAAAGAGTACCGTTATAATAAATCTATGGATGAATCATTGGATAACACATCTCTACATTTAGAAAAGCCCAGTACTGCACTTGATCAAAATATTGAAAATATGAGTCCGAATCGCAGTAGTTCAGATGTTAGGATCAGTAATGTTACAGGTTTGTTCTTATTCTAATTTATAATTTAATACGCACTCATGAGCTCACAAAATTTAATTTTATTTTGTAATAATAAATTATCTTTTCAGATGAAAAAAAGACATAAAAAAATATTACAGGAGATATTATCTGACCTTCAAACTGTCGTCAAAAACAAAAAAAAACTGACTTTTCCAGTTTTAACATCTGAAGAATGGCGAGATCATCAGCAGCGAATTTTGGACGAAAAAGAAAAAAAACGTAAAGAAATTGAAGAGAGAAAGAGAGCTAGAGAAGAAAAAAAGAAGCTGCTAAAAGAAAAATAGCGTGCTAAAAGAACAAAGTTAGAAGAAAGGAAAAAATTAGATCAAGAAAAAGAATTTTTTGTCAATTAAAAAAGAAAAGATCGATGAAACTCTTATAAAACAATAAAATTCTGAACAATCCTAGTCAAAACTAGCGAAATATACCGAAATTTTTCTATAAAATTTTTATATTTTCTATGAAATTAATATGTTTAAGTTTAAACGACTTCTTCTTACAAAAATTTTGTATTTTGTATAAAAGTATTTGTGTTCCTGCATATTTTGATAATAAATTAATTAAAATAATAATGTTTACTTTATTTACATTAACTTACCTTTTCCTAACTTATCTTTTCCTAACATTAAAAAATTATAACGTTATCTCGATCAATTTTAAAATAAATTTTAAAAGTAAAATAAATAATAGGCCAAGTATTGGGACTGCAAAATTCGGACGCTAGGACGAGACATTTTGTATGATCCATGTACTGGTACATGAAGTCAAATTTTATTTTAATTTATTTTTATTAAAAAATATTTATTTTCGGTAATCTAATATACCTACTACAAGTAAAAATTCGCGCTGTTTACATTGGTTACTTATTTAATGCATTTTATTTATATTTTATTACTTCAAGTATTAAATAATTGTCAACGGTCTCCTTAGCCGTCCACGTATTGGTACTTTTATCTTACATATTTGAATTGGAATATACATGAAGTAGCTGTTCTCTTCTGCTCTCTCGTATTGCCGCCAAACGAGTGGTAGCTATCCCTACATATACATATATGAAATATACGTATATGAAATGGAATATTGATATGTGATCTGGGCTATAGATTTTGTAGGTATATGTTACTGGGTTATCGTATCGTATAGTATGTAAAATCGTTTCATAGCAGTTGCATTGCAGTATTGTATAACTTATAATTTTTTAAATAAAAGATTAAATTGTATATTATAATATGGGTCTACGCAAGCATTCTGATACTATTAAAAAGTTTAAAGAAGATTTAGTAAATATAGAATATAATAAAAAAAGAAAGTAGATAAAAAAAAGAAAAACTAAAAATTCCCTGGAGACGATGTCCAGGTGTTAGGGTGACCTCCAGGATGACGGAAAATCATCCTCAAGTACATCCTCTAAGCACCGATTAATATTTTCTTGAAAAAATAAAAATTCCCTGGAGACGATGTCCAGGTGTCAGGGTGACCTCCAGGATGACGGAAAATCATCCTCGAGTACATCCTCTAAGTACACATTAATATTTCCTTAAAAAAATATAAATTCCCTGGAGACGATGTCCAGGTGTCAGGGTGACCTCCAGGATGATGGGAAATCATCCTCGAGTACATCCTCTAAGTACTGATTAATATTTTCTTGAAAAACTAAAAATTCCCTGGAGACGATGTCCAGGTGTCAGGGTGACCTCCAGGATGACGGAAAATCATCCTCGTGTACATCCTCTAAGTACACATTAATATTTCCTTAAAAAAATATATATTCCCTGGAAACGATGTCCAGGTGTCAGGGTGACCTCTAGGATGATGGGAAATCATCCTCAAGACGATGCACTAGGTGTACACACAAATATGCGGGTGTAGATCAAGCGTTATCCTTTAAAAAAAGATTCAAGTAATTGTAAAAGAAGAAGTCACACGAGACACGGGATACGGGACACGGCACACGGTCGCCGCTTAATGAAATATAAGATTGCCTTTTGTAATAATTAACGATTGAAGGTATAATTCACAATTCGTCAATCTAACTATAAAATATTCGTCTTTATAATCCATAATTCCTTTGGTGAATTATGAATGATAGGATCGAATAATTCGTAATTCTTTTGGGGAATTATCAAGGGGCGCGGTAGCTCCTCGATGGCAAGTATAAGGTACGTCAGTACGTACGCCGCCGTCGGGTGCTAGCCAGACACTATATTCGACGGCTGAGATTAAAAGGCTGCTTATTCAGAGTCCGTTTCAAAAAGGTGCTTATTCGGAGTCCGTTTCAAAAAGGTGCTTATTCGGAGTCCGTTTCAAAAAGCTGCTTATTCGGAGTCCGTTTCAAAAAGCTGCTTATTCGGAGTCCGTTTCAAAAAGCTGCTTATTCGGAGTCCGTTTCAAATAGCTGCTTATTCAAAGTCCGTTTCAAAAAGCTGCTTATTCAAAGTCCGTTTCAAGAGGCTGCTTATTCAAAAGTATTTTTTTTTTCAAATTTTGTAGTGGCAGCCCTGCGAAAATTTAAAATCTGCTTTATGGCGGAAAAAAGCAGTGAAAAAAATCGGAAAAAATTCGTAAAAAACGTAATAAATTCTGAAAAATCGTAATAAATTCGGAAACACGTAAAAAATCGTAAAAATCGTAATAAATTCGGAAAAATCGTAATAAATTTGGAAAAATCGAAAAAAATTCGGGAAAAATTCGGAAAAATCGTAATAAATTCGGAAAAATCGGGAAAAATTCGGAAAAGTCGGAAAAAATTCGGAAAAATCGTAATAAATTCGAAAAAATTGGAAAAAGTTCAGAAAAATCGTAATAAATTCGGAAAAATTGGAAAAAATTCGGAAATATCGAAATAAATTCGGAAAAATTGGAAAAAATTCAGAAAAATCGAAAATCTTCGGAAACATTCGGAAATTTGGAAAAATCGAAAAAAATTCGGAAAAATCGAAAATATTCGGAAACATTTGGAAATTTAGAAAAATCGAAAAAAATTCGTAAAAAATTCGGAAAAATCGAAATAATCTGAGCATCCATGCCTTTATCCGCACTGGCTACTTTCTGCAATGGTCATACCGCTGCTCCGGCTGCTGCTACTGCTGGACGTCCCGGTAAGTGTATTAATTACGTATTTGTAAAATATTGTAGCTCTGTATGTATGTGTGTATATATATATATATATATATATATATATATATATATATGTGTGTGTGTGCGTGTGTGTGTTTGTGTGTTCACGTGAATCCTAAGCGCATTTACGAGTGCAGTGTTGGTACCACTGACTCACCAGCACACGCGATCCTCAGCTGAATGACGATTCTCCCTCGCGGCTCGCACTCGACGTCTCCAGACTTGTGAAGTTGGCGCCCGGAAAATATAAATATTAATATTTATAAGCTAATCACACATAAAACGATTTCTCCTTACTTGCGGAATTAGTCTCCACTCGAATTTTCATTTGCGGATTTTCCGTTTTTGAATAAATGCTAAAAGTAAAACACGAATTTGGGCGAGGCGCTGAGAATACAGATTGCGGTTAATCCATTAAAAACACTATAAAACCCAAAATTTATTACATGAATCGATTTCTCTTTATTTGCGGATTACAGAAATATCATCCTTTGTTTGATGAATTATTAAAATAATTAAAAAAATAATTCTGTAAGTTTACGTTGGAAAACGAGT
Organism: Philotrypesis tridentata; assembly: GCA_018906965.1. Classification (NCBI taxonomy): domain Eukaryota; kingdom Metazoa; phylum Arthropoda; class Insecta; order Hymenoptera; family Pteromalidae; genus Philotrypesis; species Philotrypesis tridentata. Next base: position 117,895 of record JACCIB010000497.1, read on the forward strand.
TATAACCCTAGTAACTTTTGTTCCGCTGTTCCTGCATTCTATATTATTTGTACAGCTGGGCGCTGCATCCATCGGATTAATAATTATTATTTGGAGATAATAAATTAATTACGTGAAATGACGCTATTTTTGTAATCCGCAAATGAAGAGAAATCGATTCATGTAATAACTATTGCGTTTTACAATGCTTTTAAAGAATAATTACATAAATCTGAATTTGTAGCGCTGCGCCTAAATTCATGTTTTTATTTTAGCATTTATTCAAAAATGGAAAATCCGCAAATGAAAATTCAAATAGAGACTAATTCCGCAAGTTAGGAGAAATCATTTTATGTATGATTAAAGTAAACAATAAAAATATACAATTCGAAAATTCAATTAGATAGAATATGTGTATTTCATCAAGTACAGTCGCACTTATGTAAACCATAAGTACAATATTTAGATACAGTATAAACCTTTGTATAATCTAAATACATTTTGACTCAAATAAAACAAATAAACAAATCATCCCCTGGAAGAGGGCGATGATCATATGTAACAAACGATATCATCACATCAACGACGTCGTTAGGCAAGTGGTCTAGACGAAAGCTTCATAAACTTATGCACCTGGGTTCGAATTCAACCTCGGGCACTTTTTTTTAATGATAATTTTAAAAAATCAAGAAACAATGAGAATTTATATTTTAATTATTTCAGTGGCATAATTCATACGGTGGTATTAACAAATAATTAAGAAACCAAGTAGTATTTTTAATTAGGAACCATAATAAACAAAATTACTTAAAAAAAGGATTAGTCAATTAATTAATGATTATTTTATTTATCACAAAAGGACGGTACTTCCGTAAGCCGCAAATGAAGAGAAGTCGATTCATGTAATAACTGTTGGGATTTATAACGTTTTTAATGGAGTAACAGAAATCCGTATACGTAGGGGCTGCGCCGAAATTCGGGTTTTTCTTTCAGCATTTATTAAAAAACGGAAAATCCGCAAATTAAAATTCAACTAGAGATTAATTCCGCATGTTAGGAGAAATCATTTTACGTGTGATTAAAGTACGCAATAAAAATAAACAATTCATCAAGTACAATCGCACTTATAAAAAACATAAGTACAATATTTTGATACAGCCCAAACCTTTGTATAATCTAAATACATTTGGACTTAAATAAAACAAGTAAACAAATCATCCCTTGGAGGAGGGCGATGATCACATGTAACAAACGATATCATCACATCAACGACGTCGTTAGGCAAGTGGTCTAGACGAATGCTTCATAAACTTATGCACCTGGGTTCGAATTCAACCTCGGGCACTTTTTTTTTAATGATAATTTAAAAGAAACAAGAAACAATGAGAATTTATATTTTGACTATATCAGTGGCATAGTTCATATGGTAGTATTAACAAATAATTAAGAAACCAAGTAGTATTTTTAATTAGGGACCATAATAAACAAAATTATTTAAAAGAAGGATTAATGTTAAAGAATAATAACAAAAACGATTTCTCCTAACTTGCGGAATTAGTCCTTACTTGAATTTTTATTTGCGGACTTTCCATTTTAGAGTTTTCCGAAAAACTAATTCACATAATTCACAGCTGATTCAGGCGCGCCGCTAAAATTTCATTTACGGAATCAACTACATAAAAAGTATTACAATAAATGTTATAATCATCCCGGTTGATTTCTCCTTATTTGCGGATTATGTATAAATCACTAGAGTATTGATTGGTTATTTAAATAATTAATTAATTCGTTTTGTAAATATCTTCGAGCATATATACGCTCGAAGGTAAATATGACCGAGAAATTTGGTTACAGACCTATATAGGTCCGTCTCTGTGTGCCTTTTTTCGGATTTTCGCAACGTTCAGTGACAATGACAACGCAACAGGTGCTATACTATTCAACAATTAAAGTTTAATTTTGAAATTTTTGTGTCGAATGTCAGTATATTGAGTTGCGGTGGTCGTTTTCACCTCACAAGCGGATTTTTCTAAAATTCAGTATACCCAAATTTGTACATATTTTTGAAAAAAGACACACAGAGACGGACCTATATAGGTCTGTAACCAAATTTCTCGGTCATATTTACCTTCGAGCGTATATATGCTCGAAGATATTTACAAAACGAATTAATTAATTATTTAAATAACCAATATATATATATATACACATACATACAGAGCTACAATATTTTACAAATACGTAATTAATACACTTACCGGGACGTCCAGCAGTAGCAGCAGCCGGAGCAGCGGTATGACCATTGCAGAAAGTAGCCAGTGCGGATAAAGACATGGATGCTCAGATTATTTCGATTTTTCCGAATTTTTTACGAATTTTTTTCGATTTTTCTAAATTTCCAAATGTTTCCGAATATTTTCGATTTTTCCGAATTTTTTTCGATTTTTCCAAATTTCCGAATGTTTCCGAAGATTTTCGATTTTTACGAATTTTTTCCAATTTTTCCGAATTTATTACGATTTTTCTGAATTTTTTCCAATTTTTCCGAATTTATTTCGATATTTCCGAATTTTTTCCAATTTTTCCGAATTTATTACGATTTTTCTGAACTTTTTCCAATTTTTCCGAATTTATTACGATTTTTCCGAATTTTTCCGACTTTTCCGAATTTTTCCCGATTTTTCCGAATTTATTACGATTTTTCCGAATTTTTCCCGAATTTTTTTCGATTTTTCCAAATTTATTACGATTTTTCCGAATTTATTACGATTTTTACGATTTTTTACGTGTTTCCGAATTTATTACGATTTTTCAGAATTTATTACGTTTTTTACGAATTTTTTCCGATTTTTTTCACTGCTTTTTTTCGCCATAAAGCAGATTTTAAATTTTCGCAGGGCTGCCACTACAAAATTTGAAAAAAAAAATACTTTTGAATAAGCAGCCTCTTGAAACGGACTTTGAATAAGCAGCTTTTTGAAACGGACTTTGAATAAGCAGCTATTTGAAACGGACTCCGAATAAGCAGCTTTTTGAAACGGACTCCGAATAAGCAGCTTTTTGAAACGGACTCCGAATAAGCAGCTTTTTGAAACGGACTCCGAATAAGCACCTTTTTGAAACGGACTCCGAATAAGCACCTTTTTGAAACGGACTCTGAATAAGCAGCCTTTTAATCTCAGCCGTCGATATACGTTGAATTGGCCCTGTTGGAAACTTGTTGTTCAGTTTTCTTGACATCGACAGCTTTGTTTCTCACACATGAGCACTTAAATGAAAGCTTGCGAAAAAACTAACAAAATCACATCAGGATCATATATTGTGAAATTGCCTGTATCAAAAGTTATTGTGAAGTGAAAGTTCGGACCCCTCATTTCTTTTCGCGAGAGAAAACTGAACAATTAATGTAATTCCGGTTACGTCAGAGCTACGTACTTCCGTAATATATATAGATCATCATGTATATATATTATACTTATACACGTAGTATTGCATATACAGTTTATGTGTGCAGACAAGCAGACACTAAGTGTATTTACATTTTAATAATTTAAGATTTTATTTTTAAACAATACACATGTAGTGTTAAAGAATATATATACTTGATATGTTTTATGATGTTACAATAAATAACTAGTGAAGTGAATTATTATTTTGAAAACAATACGGATATTAATTAAGACATGACTAATAGGCTAGAATTAGATAAGTATTTAGTTTTACTTTTTTTATAAATCTTACATAATATAATGAAAGATTTTGTGAACTGATTCTTTGTTAAAATGTTCTCTTTTATTTTTCAGGTTTTATTGGATTGAAAGGCATACAACTATCAGGATGCATTTTCTTGTGATGTGACAAGCTAGTGAAGTGTAAAGTATTTAATGATTCATCTTTCAAGAAAGTTTACGTTGTTGAAGTGAATATGTAACTTTTTCTATCGTCTCCTAGGTTCACCTTTCAAGCAAGTTTCTACATTCTTGAAGTGGATGTGTAATTTTTTCCATCGTCTCCTGGGAGGTAGACTCTCAGGCTATTCGTCGAAAGGGATCCTGATGAGAAGCTAGTGAAAGTGTTGTATTTTCATCATCCAAGAATCAAAGAAAATTTATACAGAATTTCCAGTTTATATAATTTTCTTGTGATGTGACAAGTTGGTTAAGTGTTAGGATTATATTCAATCTTCCACGCAAGAAAGTTTCTACAATTGTGGAAGTGCTTATGAACAATTATTAAATTTTCCTATCGTCTCCTGGGAGATAGACTCTCAGGCTATACATCGAAAGGGATCCTTACAAATAGCTAGTGTGTTTTATTTTCTTGGTTCAAGAATCGAAGAAAGTTTTAACATAGAGAATATTCAGTATAAGGAAAAAATTGTCTTGTATTGTGAGAAGCTAGTGAAGTGTCAAGAATATGCATCGCTCATGCATGAAAGTTTCTAAGTTGTTTAAGTGTATATGAATAATTCATAACTTTTCCTATCGTCTCCTGGGAGGTAGACTCTCAGGCTATTCGTCGAAAGGGATCCTGATGAGAAGCTAGTGAAAGTTTTGTATTTTCATCGTCCAAGAATCAAAGAAAATATAATTTTCTTGTGATGTGACAAGTTGGTTGATTGTTACGATTATATTCAATCCTCCACGCAAGAAAGTTTCTACAATTGTGGAAATGCTTATGTTAACTTTTCCTATCGTCTCCTGGGAGATAGACTCTGAGGCTGTACGTCGAAAAGAATTCTTATGAATAGATAGTAAAAGTGTTTTATTTTTTTGGTTCAGAGAATATTCAATTTATATAAGGAAAAAATTGTCTTGTATTGTGAGAAGCTAGTGAAGTGTCAAGAATATGCATCGCTCATGCATGAAAGTTTCTAAGTTGTTTAAGTGTATATGAATAATTCATAACTTTTCCTATCGTCTCCTGGGAGGTAGGCTCTCAGGCTATTCGTCAAAAGGGATCCTGATGAGAAGCTAGTAAAAGTGTTGTATTTTTATGGTTCAAGAATCAAAGAAAATTTATACAGAATTTCCTGTTTATATAATTTTCTTGTGATGTGACAAGTTGGTTGAGTGTTACGATTATATTCAATCTTCCACGCAAGAAAGTTTCTACAATTGTGAAAGTGCTTATGTTAACTTTTCCTATCGTCTCCTGGGAGATAGACTCTGAGGCTGTACGTCAAAAAGAATTCTTATGAATAGATAGTAAAAGTGTTTTATTTTCTTGGTTCAGAGAATATTCAGTTTATATAAGGAAAAAATTATTTTCTATTGTAAGAAGCTAGTGAAGTGTCAAGAATATGCATCGCTCATGCATGAAAGTTTCTAAGTTGTTTAAGTGTATATGAATAGTTTATAACTTTTCCTATCGTCTCCTGGGAGGTAGACTCTCAGGCTGTTCGTCGAAAGGGATTCTTATGAATAGCTAGAGAAAGTGTTTTATTTTGTTTTTCAATTACCGTCAATATTTCCTAAAAATTTTTTAAATTGTTCCACAGTCTAATTTTGGTACATTTATGCATTTATTAGAGAGAGATGGAAAGATAGTTCCTTCTGCTAGAGCTTAATTTGCTCTGTCTTCAAAAATATTTTTTAAAATTTATTTTTAAATGAAACTAAATAAAAATGATTAATGAGCATGGATGTATTGATTATAATTAATGGTTTATTGACTTTAATATAAGTCAAATAACCTTGAAACTATTACATATGGAGTATATGGCACCCGGGTGCGCTTTTAAAAGTATAAAATCTTGATTAGTTTATTTTAATTATTATAAATGTTAAAACTGAATGTATAGGGATTGTTACGTCTGAACATGTATATACAATTTCTTAATTCGCAATGGTTCCAAGGGAAATAAATAAAAGACTTTGGTATACGTTATGTGAAAAGTATATATGTATATATTTATCTCTTCATTTACTAAACATGAATTTACAGTAATTGCCCCTTGCTTTGCGATCGTTGTACGATCGCATTACCGGGTGAGGGGTCGGAAAATACGAGACCAGTATAGAAATGAAAGACTCAGATATTTTAGAAAGAGAAAAAGTACCTTGCTACTCTCGGTGTGTTGTATGTGTACGTGTATATCTATATCTATGTATATGTAGAAGTCGATGCTGGATGCTGCCGCTCGGTAATCTCCCGCTGTGAGGGTCTTCCTTCGTAGAGAGAGAGTATACGGCGCCGCCGCGTCTGGGCCTTTTTACAGGTATTCGGTCGGTCCGTTCTATGCTCCGTATCTATCTCTCTCTCTCTCTCTCTCTTTTCTTTCTCGAACGGAATGTCTTCTCCGTTTACTTAATTACGGAAGACTCGCGCACTACTGCTTTTCGTGTTTTCTGCGCGCGTTCAAAAGAATACAATTATACAGGTTCGAGTACTTGTCGACTATTTGTGTCTGCGTATATAGAGATCACGCACTTGCGGTCAATCGATCGTACTGATCAGTTTTCGGTCTGTGAACTTAGTGACCGCGCCGCCGCTTATCTTCTCTATTTAAGCAGGTAGGTGATTTTTGGCGCTGGGCCCTCTCACTTTCCGCTGCCACGCCTAATTAAGTCACCGTCGAAGGTTTTTCTCGGCGCTTCTCTATCGATGATGACACTTGTTTACGCTTTTCTTCAATCTTCCACTCTTGATTTCCTCAAGGCGTCGGCCTTCCGCATCTACGTATTACCTGCCCGTGTTGCGTGCTGCATTAAGGGCAATTCCTATTCTCGAGGTCTCTTCGAGTTTTTCGGCTAGTACGCAATAGTCGTGAATTTTCCTCGTTGTTGCGTATCTGTTCACGTATTTGTATTTCTTTCGTAATGAAATTTGTTTATTTCATTACACTTCCGCCCTTATAAAAAGACGAGATTACATCTCGAGTCGATTACACGAAGTGTGCTTGTGTGTATATATGTGTGTATGCATAAGGTGTAATGATGTGTTCTCCTGATATTATGAACAAAGAGTAGTATCTCGTAACTTCCCCGTTGCTCATTTACAATTGTTTATAAGGTACCTTTTTAAGTATAAACATTTATTTTTGTTAATAAGGTTTACAAATATCTATTCGCAAAATTTTTCTTCTAAAATTTCTTAATACATTCTTTTATTGTTTTTCGATGATATAAAAAATGTTTACAATTATATTTTTATAAGGAATTCAATCAATTTTCTTTTATTTTACAATAATATGTTTTACAAATTGGTTTTTCTTGTATGAACATGTGTGTGTTTCATATAAATATACATATATACGTATTTCTTCTTATTCTGCAATAAACAAAGTTTGTAAATAAATTCATGGTAAGTACATATATTTTCTTAATAATAGTGTTAGAAAAATGTAGTGTTTGTTAGTTCTAAGTAATTTTTCTCTCATTCGCATCTCCAGCCTTTCACTCGACCAGAGCAACGGTTCCCTCCCGGCCCGAAAATTCGTCGCCCGTCCCATCGCGACGCATTGTAATGTTCCTTAAGTAAGTTTCCAATTTTCTGTCTTTTCCTCAGTACTTGTATGTCTCGTCAGTTTTAAAAAGATCTCCGATTCGGTCAGTCTTCTTTGATTTCTATCCTCAAAAAGAATCAAAATGTTTGGTTTGATTTTAAATTTTTTGTTGAACTTTGTTCCGTCGGAGTCGGTAAGTTTTTTTTTTTTTTTCTATCCTTTTTGTATTCGTTTGCTATTCTCCTATTTTTCTTTTTTTTAAAAAAAAAACAATATAAATTTGATTTACAGATAACCGAGCGGACCGTATTTGAATATGAGCCGGTATTTCGGAGTCATATGGGCGCTCGCTCCATCTGGGAGCCGTGCCACATGCAGTCCCGGCGACCGCTGGGTTGTTGCCGTATCTGTGGGGGTCCCATGAATGAGCCCGCCCGGATACAAATAGATGTACTGTGCCCTGGAGGACCTTTTGTAAGTAAAAACTAAAGGAATTTTCTCAATTTGTTTCTCTTTTTTACAATTTATTAATTGATTTCTTCTTTCCCCCCCCTTTTTTTTTCTTATAGTATTCTTACCGGAATAAAGCCTCCTACCACCCTATGGGTGTCGAGGACAGCTTCGTGGTGTGTCACGCGGATAGGGGTGACTCGCCCTGTTCCTTCTGTGGTCGCGAACTTACGGCGGATGCCCCCCTTATGCGATGGGAGGATGAAGGGGTAAGTTTCTCCACCTTTTTTCTCTTTTTTTTTTTTTTAACTGTTTTTGGGTATATGTCGTATTTTTCATTTTATTTTTCTGCTTTTAGGTTTGGCGGCTAGTACCCAGGATGGGAATGCCATTGTCCGTGGTTATTGCAAATGATGTGTCTCCTTATTTGCAACCCTTGCCTGCGGACCATCATTTATTGTTTTAAAAAAAAAATTTTCTTTGTACCTTCACCGAAATTTTTCATTATAATATATGGTTGTTTGTAAATTAAAAATGCTGTGTTTTTATTTATTTACATATATATATATATATATATATGTTTATCCTTATTTCCTATAATTTAAGGAAAAGAAAAGAAAAAAAAGATGATATTTTTGAAACTTACATATTGGAACAAATTTGATTTGTGTACCTCTCCTTATCTTTACTACTTTCTCTAATAAAAAATAAAAAAAACTATATCAATAGAGTGGGTATTCTTTGTGGAGGTTGCTAAAAAAAAATCTTTATTACTTAATCCTCTTTTATTATTCTTTTTGTTATAAAAACATTACATTGTAATACAAAGACTTATTTCGAAATAATTAATTTTTTTCTTAATTTTATTTTTAATATTTTGGTTTATTCCCCAATCATTCCTTCCTTTGGAAGTTCCTTTCCCTAAATTTTTCTCTTTATATATTATACTTTCCCTTCACCTTGATAATAGTAACAGAAATAAAAAAAAATTTTGAAAAATTAGTTTTTAATGAGACTGAGGTCTCATGTATGATTGTACGTCGGGGTATAATGGAGGCGGTTGCGTTTCCTCCCTTCGTGCTGGAGCCGTTTGTGCGGGTGGTAACTCGGATGTAGCTCGTCCCATTTCAATCATTGGTATCGCTGAAGGCAGTAAAGGTTCGTTTACCTTGTCTAACTCTTTCCCTTCCTTCCCTTCCGCGGCCTCTCTTTTGTTTCGTTGTTGCGCGCCCAAATGTAACAACAATTGCGTTACGGAGTTCCATATGGCTCCAATTAGATGTATAGAAAACCCGTATAGACTGTAAATCGCGTACCCGTGAATAACGGTGTCGATTAAGAGTTTCACTATTCTACAGAGCATTATCATACCAATTATTCCCGCACTGGCGGTACCGAAAGTCAAGAAACTAGACCACATGCGGTCCCATGTACTTTTCACCAGCGCAGTCATGGTTTGTTCGTCTAGCATATTAAGAATCCCGATACCTTCTTGGTGACCTCCCTTTCCGGTCATTCCCTGAGCTATTTGATTCAATACGGTAGGCTTCTCTACTGGAAAAAGAATCATGTCTCTCAAACGGGTCAGATCCTTTTCCCCGTAAATTCCACCTATTGCAAGAGTATCCGGACTCATGTATTTCCACGTGGGTTTTACCTGAGGCTTCAAAACCTCCGGTGGAGATGCTTCTACTGGCATAGGGAGCATCTTAAACCATTTTTCGCCGAATTGAAACATCGCAGGAATTCGCGTATCGCAACTAAGTTCAGTTCCGGTCCGAACCAAAATCCGCGTTTGTGAAGCTAAAAATAATTCTTCGTTTCCGCGACGAACCAGTAGTTGACCGTAGCATTTAGTGGTGTTTCGCAACTGTACTTCTACTCGAATACATTTTAACAAGTGCACGACTTCGCCCGCGACTACCCCTATGTAGCCATCCTCCTCCATTAGTCGGTACCCGAACTGCTCAGGAGAAAGGGTTGCGATCGATATTGCGTTCTTTAGCACCTTACGTTCAAGTTCGCATTCTTGTTTTAATATTTTGTAATACATACTTTGGACTTGCCCGCTAATATATTTTTCAATGTATAAAAATTTTGAGTTTACGTATGCAAACATGTCTAAATTGGCAGTACTTATGGGAACTTTCTCAATTAATTGTTGTTTTCGAATATCTTCAATTACGAATAATTTCGGATGCTCGGTACCAAAGAATTTATATCCGCACTTATTTATCTCCCCCTTTCTCCATAATGCAAAAGTGCGATCTCCTGATTCTACCGAATACATGACTTTATAATTTTTTGTATCATTGATTTTATCCATATATCCCTCATATAAAACTGAATATGCTTTTATACCGCAAAAATCCTCCGGTACCTGATCCCAGAAGACTTGTGCTCCATCATGATCAATACATTGTAATTCTTTGAATGTACACCTTACCCCTGACTTAAGTATTATCTTATTTGATTCAAGATGTACTGAGGTCATGTAGTCTTGTAATACTATTTCTACATGTCCAGCTGCGTACGCGCTTTCCCATGATCCGTATCCATCGGTATATGATTCTCCTTTACAATATCCGTCCTTATCGTTCGTTCCGGCCAATACCACGTGTCGTATGGTTGTCCCGTTTCTGCTAATTTGATCTATTTTGGTTTTTCCTATCAGGAATGTTTTGGTTGTTTGAAGACTCTTGCATTCATCTGGTGTTAGGCTGAGAAAATATCCCAGCTCTCCTTGTAACACACGTGATGCATGTCGATGCATCCCGCAATGCGTTACGATGCGATTTAATTTTATGGCACATTTATATACATGCGCCGATGTATAATCATTTAGCTGTAGTAATTGTCCATAATTTCTCTGTATATCTACTTGTGGTCTTTTTATTTCGCAATCTCCAACATTGATCAGTGATATTGTGGTTAAATTGGAAAGATGATCTCCGCAGTCATACCCATATAATCCGTAGGCTGTTTTTGCGTATTCCAACAGGATAAGGATTCCGTACCATTGAGACTTCATCTGTAAGAAACCATGCCCATTGTTTCTTTTTCTTTTTTTTTGTTTTTCTCCTTACCAATAATTGTGAATATAATTTAAAATTATATATATATATATGTGTGTAAATATAAATGGTAATAATGGGACGGCATCTTTAGCAATCAGAGGTAAGAGCGTTCAATTTTCCGTACTGTCCTTCAGTTTTTGTGTTTCTTTTTTGTAGGGCTTTCTTTGTAATGTATTTGTTGCTCCTGTGATGTGTTATTATCGTATTGGTAAGCGTTCCTATTATCAATAATATTGTAACAATTACTAAGGCTCGCAGGACTATTTCGTTTATGCTGTGTATTCTTTCAGATCGGACAAACATTTGTACTTCTCTTATGAGATCCCATAGATTACTTTCTCTCGTTTCTTCGCTTCGTTGCATGAATGCATTTCGTGACTCTCTTTTCTCAAGGATATCGGTTAAATTATTCATTTGCATGTTTGCTCTTGGCCATATTACATTGCCATTCAAGGTTTTTGGGTCTCCATTGATATCCAACCCTTTGAATTTTATATTACAGGTAGGCTCTATTCTTATTATTCCCGCACCTTGAACGGTCTCATTGCCTTGTCTATTGTTAGTACATGTATATGTAAGGTTTTCGGGTTGGTGTAATATATATATTATTTGTTGGGTTGAATATATAAATTGTACATAATCTTCCACAGAATTTTTATAAATAATGTTGCATTCGTTAAAATTAACTTGTGTTGGATTCAAGAGTAAATCACTCTCACAATCTGCTTGTTCCTTGAAATAGAACCATTGGTTTCCACACGTAATCTCTTCCTTGGTAATGGTGCATTCATCTAATTCTTCCCATTTTATGTGTTTGACGTAGCTTTCCTTTACGATCATGTATGGTGTTGTTGGTTGTATGTAGAGACTGGATTCTAGCCCCTTTTGTGGTATGTTAACAGCATATTTTTTGTATAGGGTGGCTTTTCCTTTCGGCGCACATGTAAATTGTAGATTTACCTCCAGCATTTGGTTCATCGATTTATAGGTTGTTCCTATATTATTATTGATTTCGGTCGGATTATTCATGTCAATCCTGGGAATATTGCAGGGCTTATAGTTTCGACTTAACACATGATTGATTTGTTGATATTGTCGGTTGCTTATGAAATTAGAAGCTAATTTTCCCTTTTTTAATTGTTGTATACCTTCTTCAAGTTCGGTTAATGTAGTTAGATGATTGTTCAATTGCTCCGTTACTCGTGCCACTGATGCTCGTATGACCCCTGCAATTTTTTCCTGCAACACCAATGATAAGGGTCTTTTTTCGGGTGTGGATATCTTTTCCATATCCTTCATTATTTCTTTTTTGATATCAACCAATGTTCTTAATAATTTGACCGATTCGTGTTCCATAATCATATCGGGGTATTTATTTTCACTGCTGGTTGATGACCTTCCATCCTTTGCAAAATTTTGTACCTTCAATAGTTTTTCTTGAATTTTGTTAATTTGTTCATGAATGGGCCATAATTTCCCTGCGTCTCCCCTGAATTTTTCCGGGGCGTCAGCTATCGCTATAGCTTGCATCGATGATAATTTACTTCTGATATTGCTTATATCCGTTTGGTTAATTGGTAAGGAAATTTTGATCATTACTTCCCTGTGTCCTTCCGTGAATACTATAGTTTGTTTCTTTTCAAAGATTATACCGGCATGCTCCGTGTAATCCTGTGGATCATATAATTGATAGGCTCCGGTTTGCTGCGCGATGCTCCAGAAAAATAGGTATATGATTTGCAATTTCATCTTGTTTTTCGCTCTTTTCTGAAAAAGAGAATTGAATAATTGTGGATTATACTTCTATCGTTAGTCATTATTTTCCTTAAATAATTATTGCAGTGGTTCCTAATAATTCTACTCAATCGTCACTTTCATTTTCTGTGTTTTCGTATTCGTTCTCGTCGTATGTAAGTTCATTAAAGACGGTTCTGTATTCATAATCATAAAAGAGAGGATCATTGTTCCGCCGCCTTCTTTTGTATTCGCATTTATAACATTCTGTTCTAAAAAATAGGCTCCTTTGATGTTTTTCGTTAGGGCATGCCATACATATGGTATATGAGTGTTTTTTGAAGAGTTCTCTCTCTACATTATTACAGAGTTTGCACGTTCGAGCCACCTTGATTCCCTTTTTGCATGTGTCGCATGTTCCATATGTTTTCTTGTTTGCGAAACCTTTTCCTCCAAACGGTAGTTCCAAATTGTTGATATAAACGTATCCTTCCTCATTATCTCTTGGTCTATCCATTTCCACCCCGTATACTTCCTCCGGTTCTCCTTCCAAAAATCGGGCTCTTGGTAAGTTATGGATGGCCGTTCTTATTCCTATTGTTAAGTCGTTCGTCCCAGTGAGATCCAATACTCGAGTAACGTTGCTACTCGGAAGTCCCGCTAGAAACGAACACAATTGGTTCTTCTCGTGGTGTCTGGCCAATCGTGTTTTCGGTGATGATCCCTCTGCCCTTATTATGGACTGACATGCGAAACAACATATGATGTCGCGTGTTCCTGCGTAGAAGAATCCTTCTTTCGCCAGTTCTAAGGCAGAACCATAGGTTGTTTTCCAACCCATTCTTAAATACGACATTTCTCGTATGAGTTGTACACGGAATGTATGTCTTATGTTATTAATCCAAGGTCTAGGTATGTACCTCTTTTCTCCCATCTCTCTATGTTGCATCTGCTTTTGGGCTTCTTTATTGGTCTTTCGTTGTTCGAGTACCTTGCGATTTCCCAATCGAATTCGGAAATACAATCCTTTAATTATTTGTTTGAAATATTGGCTATTATTGTACATGATGGACGCTATTTGCTTTATTCTGTTTTTAGGTGTACAATTTTTATTTTGCTCTAACTGCAGACAATAACTCCTGATGATATTCAAATTCTGCTTCTCTCTTTGTCTCTTGGTTTCTTCTTCTTTCCGCGTCTCATGAATCTCCTCTAGGTATCTGCAGCAGTCACACATTTGGCAGAGATCATAATCGTCTTTGAACTTTCCCCATTGTTCTTTGCAACAATTAAAACATTCTGTTGGTCTTATGGAGAAATTTCGAAATAATACATTCAAATCGAATATGTCGGTGGTATGTTCTTGGTTATAACATTGCCAGATATCTCCATCATTCTCGAAAAATAGTCGGTTCAACTCGAAAAGATCTTGATCATTCCATAAATCGTTATTATGATTAATGTCCCAGTACGCATCGTTCACTGCTCTCTTAAGCATTTCTCGATCATGCTTTCGCCGAAAGGCTTTCGCCTCAACCATGTCCGCCACATATTTTCGTGTTTCTTGCTCTGTCCACCATTGTATCCATATTTTCGATGAACAGTTCTTCACCTCTCTTCGACGGCATTCTGATTCTTTTCGTCCTTTTGTTATCCAATATACGTCATGGAAACGGCTTACTAGTGGGTCGACGAATTGGTGGCTCTTCATATTGTCTCCCTTTAATACCTGTAGTAATATATATATATAGAAATTTATTATCGGTTATAGGAATATTAATAGATGGTAAATTCCTAACCTTGCGATGGTTCGACATGCGAAATTCGGAGTCGATTGGCATTAACGGTTTTTATTTTTCTATTTTTCATGCGTATTTTAATATTACGCTGTCCATTGAAAACGTCCAGCACCGTGTATGGTCCTTCGTATTGATCTCCCAATTTGTATTGTTTGCCTCCTTTCAACAGCCACACATTGTCGCCTATTCTAAACTTTTACGGATTTACCTTGCGGTCATAGTAATATTTGGATTTGATTTTTGAATCAATTAATTTTTCTCTGGCAATTCGTTGCAAATCATATAACTTTTGATTAAGATTTGTAACGTAATCATTGTAAGTTGGGGGTTGATCCTCCTTTTCTAGTGGATCACTAGAGGGTAATCGGGCCATTTTCCCGAATACTAACTCGTACGGAGTAAAAGAATGACCTTCGTGTGGAACTGTGTTGTAGCATAGAGTTGCAAGTTCCAATAATTCGTCCCACGATTCATTGGTCATCATTGTTTTCAAATATTCCGCTAATGCATGATGTGAGCGTTCTAGCGAACCATTAGCCTGTGGATGATAGGCTGTCGTTTTTACTTGCTTAATCTTGAACCTTTTTGCAACTCTCTGCAATAATTTTGACATAAAGTTGCTTCCTTGATCGGTTAGAATTGTCACTGGGGCTCCAAAAATGCATATGAATCTTCTGACAAATGCATCGGCTACTGACGTTGCTGTTGCATCTTTCAAAGGTATTGCCATACAATATTTTGAAAAATTACACTGTATTGTTAATATATTGTTGTGGCCATTTTCTGTTACTGGAAATGGTCCAACAATATCGAGACTTACTTTTTCCATAGGTGAGTGTGGAGTATCGGTGATTTGCATGGGTTGTTTTGTTTTAACCCTTACTAACTTCTTCACTTGACACGTAACACACGTACGTATGAAATTTTGCACGTCCTCCTTGAGATTTTCCCAAAAATATCGCTGTTTAATTCGTCGATATGTTTTGGTGATTCCTCGATGTCCTCCTACAGCGGTGCAATGCATTTCTTTAATGATTTTGCTTCGATCTTGCTCTTCGATGTATTTGATTATACCCAGGCAGATTATGATCTTTATTTGCACATTCTCCAGAGCTTTACGCATTAGTTGTACTATTTCCTTCCATTCTACGTTTTCAACGTTATGACTTTTTGCTATACTCACAGAACGTAATCCTTTTTTTATTATCAATGCTTTCAATACTTCGAAGGTATCAATCAAATTCTTTCGAATTTCTGTAGTACTTGCGGATGTTGTGCTTCTTATTACTGCTGCGAAAAGTTGCCGATTATTTCTTGTAGTGCACTTGATTTCGCCTGACTCTAGGTTTGCAAATTTTGGTAAAAATTTTCTTGATAACAATTGTTCTGCTCCTGTGTCACACGGGTTACCTTTTGTGTCAATGAAATATATGTAGTTGTCTTTTCGCATGTATAATTGTTCTCTGCATTCCACAAATTTCTCTTCTCCTCGTACTTCGTGATCACTTTGCTCCCTTATTTCGTCCTCGTTGCAAACGGTGTCCTCGAATACAGGTTCACCTCTCGTTTCGCCTGATAGTGGTGGACTTTCGTTCTCGTCAACACTTTCATTGTCATTTTCTTGTTCCATAGTTGCCTCGGGTAACGGTGGCAATCGATTCACTTCGTTTGTTTTTATTAATTTTTCTTGGTTTATTTCCTCTCGTGATCGATTTGCCTTCTTCGGTCTTTTGTCCCTATAATTAGGAACTGGTATTTTTCCCGCCCTCGTACGGGTTTGTACTGCTAAGACTAGCTTCTCGTGGATTTCCTCCTCCTCGGGTTTGTCGTCGGTGACCGGATTTCGTGAAAGCGCATCTGCGTTGGTATTGCTCTTACCACTTTTGTACACAATATCATAATCATATGCGTTCAATTTTATTCGCCATCGGCTTACCTTTGTCGTCAGATCTGTAGATTTCTTAAACCACACCAATGGTTTACAATCTGTAACAATTGTGAAATGTCGACCCAATAAATATGGTCGAAATTGAGATACCGCGTAGAGAATAGCTAGCGCTTCTCTCGAATAAGAATCGTATCGGCTCTCGGTATCGGATAACACTCGGGACACATAGGCTATAGGTCGATCCTTTCCCTATGTCCCCTTGACTCAAGATGGCGCCAATGGCGTGCAAACTGGCATCAGTTGTAACAACAAAAGGTTTTGAAAATCAGCAATTTGCAATATGGCTTTTCGCCAAAGTCGTGTTTTTCAAAATTTCAAAAGCCTTTTCGGTCTCGTCTGACATTGAAAAAACCGATTCTTTTTTTTAAAAGATTGCTTAAAGGTCTTTGCGATGTTCGAGAAGCCTTCGATAAATCGCCCTTATAATAACCGCTAATCCAAAAATTCGCCGTATATTTTCTGCGTTTTGAGTCGCGGAAAATTTTTGACCGCTTCAATTTTCTCGGATCTGGGCGAACACTCTTTCTGGTGTTAGCAGGTGCCCCAAATAATCACTTCGGTTTGCAAAAATTTGCACTTGTCAGGCTGCATTTTAAGATTAGCGTCTCGCAACCTTTTCAAAAATTTCTCAAACTTTTCATTGTGTTCTGTCAATTGTTTTTTCCATAGACACGGGCGTCATCTAGGAATAGGAATATTTCACGGCCCTTGTAATCCTTTGAATACTAGCTCAACGGCTCTCTGGAACGTGGCAGGGCTATTGCAAAGGCCCATTGGGAGTTGTTAAATTCAATAACCCTTGCGGAGTGGTAAACGCTGTTTTGTACGATCGGGTTCATGTAGGGGTATTGGAAAAATCCCTGCGCTAGATCAAATACCGAAAAATATCGTGCTCCCTCCAACTGATCAATTATATCCAAAATATTCGGTAGAGGATATTTATCTTTAACCGTTTTGTCATTCAATTTTCGGTAATCGACCACGAATCGATATCTCTTATTCCCTTTACTGTCGGGCGTCTTTGCGACTAAAAATGCTGGGGATGAAAAGGGCGAGTTCGAGGGGCGTATATATCGCTTTCAAGCAACTCGGTTACCTGCCGCTCGAGCTCCTCCTTTAATAGATGCGCCGGCCGGTACGGTTTCTCGTATATAGGTATATCGTCCATAGTCACAATGCGATGGCTTGGGACTTTGGCTGTTCCCAATCGTTCGCCTTTTAAATGAAAACAATCGGCGTATTCTTCAATTAATTTTTCAATCGGTTCTCGAGTCTCTTTCACCAAATGATCTAATTTCAATAATGATTTTAATTTCTCAATTCGAGTACTCTCATGGTTTTCGGGATTGTTGCATAATTCAATCTTAAAAATAGACTTGTCCATCCCATTGGCATCTCGGCAGAATAATAATCTTTCCCTGAAATTTCCATATAATTGAAGCAAAGGTTATCCATATGACTTTTTTCAATATAATTTTTAATAAAATAAC